>JAZDXF010000026.1:20000-22123 GCA_038380155.1 Pseudococcus jackbeardsleyi
ACCCTCGCCTGAAAATTTCTGAAGAAAAACCCTTATCTTGATGTTTTGAAAAAAAAAATTGACAGTAATTCGTGCAGATGAGTGATTTCTTCATTTCTGAAATTTAAAGCTGGAGCAATGCTGGACCCCTTGCCTGAAAGTTCCTGAAGAAAAACCTGAATCTTGATGTCCAGGCGTATGGGTGATTTTTTCATTTCTTAAATTTGAATACGACAAGGTCAGAAATTCAATAAATCCTTCAACCACTACCATGTTTTTTTTTTTTTTTGAACTGAGATTTCATACACGTGAAAAAGATACATATCTTCAATTTATTATCACGAGGTCCCAAAAAATTCGCTCACGTAGGGCCTTAAAATGATGCTCCGCGTAGTTGCCAGTTGGAGGATTTTGATTTGAAGACGATGAGTTCAAATTTCAAAAAATCCCTCAATCATTACCAAGAATTTTTTTGCAAACTGAGATTTCATGGACTTGAAAAAACTATCAACTCGAGGTCCCAAAAAATTCGGTCACGTAGGGCCTTAGAACGATGCTCAACGTAGTAGGGGATATTGATTTGAAAATAATGAGGTCAGAAATTCAGAAAATCCCTCAAAAATTACCAATTTTTTTTTTTTGCAAACTGAGATTTAATATAATGTGAAAAAGCAATTTTCCATCTTCAATTTATTATCATAAGTCATAAGGTCCCTAAAAATTCAGTCATGTAGGGTATTAAAATGATGCTCCGCGTCGTTGAGGATTGATTTTGATTTGAAAACGACGAGGTCAAATTTCAAAAAATCCCTCAACCATTACCAAGTTTTTTTTGCAAAATGAGATTTAATCGACTTGAAAAGGCTATATTCTCGAGGTCCCAAAAAATTCGCTCACGTAGGGCCTTAAAATTATGCTCCGCGTAGTTGGGGATTTCGATTTGAAAACGACGAGGTCAGAAATACAATAAAACCTTCAACCATTACCATGGTATTTTTTCAAACTGAGATTTCATACACGTGAAAAAGATATTTTCAATTTATTATCACGAGGCCCCAAAAAATTCGCTCACAATAGGGTCTTAAAATGATGCTCCACGTAGTTTGGGAATTTGATTTGAAAACGTTGTGGTCAAAAGTTCAAAAAATCCCTCAACCATTAGGTACCTACCAATTTTTTGTTTGCAAACTGAGATTTAATAGACGTGAAAAAACATTTTTCCATCTCCACTTCATTATCATAAGGTCCCAAAAAATTCAGTCATGTAGGGTCTTGAAATGATGCTCCGCGTCGTTGAGGATTTTGATTTGAAAACGACGAGGTCAAATTTCAAAAAATCCCTCAACCATTACCAAGAATTTTTTTGCAAACTGAGATTTCAAAGCATTGTTCCAGCTTTCAATTTCACCGCGCGAAAATAAATACCTACAGGTGCGTAGGTACCCGTCGTCGACATTGATTCGATGTTTCTTCCTCCTCAGATGGGAAATCAAATGAGGCTGCTGATCCATAGATGTCATAATAAGAATAACGACATCACTAATGAAAATAATAACGTATCAGCATGCTGAAGTTCGACGGCCGATCCTTTTCAACTGCCGCAATCGCGTAAAAAGTAGACGAAATGTGTTTCACTTGCCTACTTACTTGCTACAAATTCATCCGAATAGATATGTCACCGGAACGGCGGAACGTAGGTTAAAAATAAAAGGAGAGGAAATTCATCCTGTGTATGTGTGCAAAGATCAGAAAACACCAATTTTTGGAGTCAGCGAGTTTGGCGAAATTTCTCAATTTCCTCCCCCTTTCGACGTGCCACCATGGGATGGTGATGATGGTACGGATTACGGATTGCAGGCGGTCGTAGGTTATTATCAAGGACCGGATAAATATGTAAAAACATATTTTTCTGTGAGCATTCCTATGGCGCATATCGGTGGTTTCTTTACGATTCAAAAAATTCTGAGTATTTTGAGCCCCATATGTTAGCGCATATTTTTGCATATTTTGGGCATAAACGCATATTTTTACACATTTTGCCATTTTTTACGCATATTTTAGCATATTTTGTCCATTTTGCTCGTTTTCGTGCATATTTTAGCATATTTTGCTCGTTTTTGTGTATATTTTACTCATTTTGTCTC
>JAZDXF010000030.1:0-71910 GCA_038380155.1 Pseudococcus jackbeardsleyi
TTTGAATATTTTAAACTCAATTTTTAATATTTAATATTTAAAAATTGATATTTGATATTCAATATTCAAATATTTAAAAATGAATTTTCAATATTTAAATATTTGAAAATTAATTTTGAATATTTAATTTTCAATATTTGAATATTTAATAATTAATATTTAATATTTGAATATTTGAAAATTAATTTTTAATATTCAATATTCAATATTTAAATATTTAGTAATTAATTTTTAATATTTAATATTCGAATATTTAAAAATTAATTTTCAATATTTAAATATTTGAAAATTAATTTTTAATATTTAATATTCAATATTTAAATATTTAATATTTAATATTTAATATTTAATATTTAATATTTAATATTTAATATTCAATATTTAAATATTTAATAATTAATAATTAATATTTAATATTTGAATATTTAAAAATTAATTTTTAAGATTCAATATTTAAATATTTGAAAATTAATTTTAATATTTAATATTCAATATTTCAATATTTAATAATTAATATTTAATATTGAATATTTGAATATTTGAAAATTAATTTTTAATATTTAATATTCAATATTTAAATATTCAATAATTAATTTTTAATATTTAATATTTGAATATTTAAAAATTGATATTTGATATTCAATATTCAAATATTCTAAAATTTATTTTCAATATTTATTATTTGGATATTCGAAAATTGATTTTTAATATTCAATATTTAATAATTAATATTTAATATTCAATATTTAAATATTTAATAATTAATATTTGATATTTAATATTTGGATATTTGAAAATTAATTTTTAATATTTAATATTCAATATTTAACTATTTAATTTTTAATATTCAATATTTAAATATTAATTAATTAATTATCAATATTTAATATTTGAAAATTTGAAAATTAATATTTAATATTTAAATATTTGAAAATTAATTTTTAATATTTAATATTTAATATTTGGATATTTGAAAATTAATTTTTAATATTTAATATTCCATATTTCAATATTCAATTTTTAATATTTAATATTTAATATTTGAATATTTGAAAATTAATTTTTAATATTCAATATATAAATATTTAATAATTAATTTTTAATATTTAATATTTAAATATTTGAAAATTGATTTTTAATATTTTATATTCAATATTTAAATATTTAATAATTATTAATTAAGAGTTAATATTTGAATATTTAAAAATTAATTTTTAAGATTCAATATTTAAATATTTAAACATTAATTTTCAATATTTAAATATTTAAAAATTAATTTTCAATATTTAAATATTTAAATATTTAAAAATTAATTTTCAATATTTAAATATTTGAAAATTAATTTTTAATATTTAATATTCAATATTTAAATATTTAATATTTAATATTCCATATTTAAATATTAATTAATTAATTATTAATATTTAATATTTGAAAATTTAAAAATTAATATTTAATATTTAATATTTGGATATTTGAAAATTAATTTTTAATATTCAATATTTAAATATTTATTAATTAATTTTTAATATTTAATATTTGGATATTTGAAAATTAATTTTTAATATTTAATATTCAATATTTAAATATTTAATAATTAATTTTTAATATTTAATATTTAAAAATTGATATTTGATATTCAATATTCAAATATTTAAAAATGAATTTTCAATATTTAAATATTTGAAAATTAATTTTGAATATTTAATATTCAATATTTGAATATTTAATAATTAATATTTAATATTTGAATATTTTAAAATTAATTTTTAATATTCAATATTCAATATTTAAATATTTAATAATTAATTTTTAATATTTGAATATTTGAAAATTAATTTTTAATATTCAATATTCAATATTTAAATATTTAATAATTAATTTTTAATGTTTAATATTCAATATTTAAATATTTATTAAGTAATAATTAATATTTAATATTTGAATATTTAAAAATTAATTTTTAAGATTCAATATTTAAATATTTAAAAATTAATTTTCAATATTTAAATATTTGAAAATTAATTTTTAATATTTAATATTCAATATTCAATATTTAAATTTTTAATATTTAATATTTGAATATTTAAAAATTAATTTTTAATATTTAATAATTAATTTTGAATATTTAATATCTAAATATTTGAAAATTGATTTTTCATATTTAATATTCAATCTTTAAATCTTTACTACTTCATGTTTAATATTCCATATTCAATATTTCAATATTTAATAATTAATATTTGAATATTTGAAAATTAATTTTTAATATTTAATATTCAATATATAAATATTTAATAATTAGTTATTAATATTTAATATTTTAATATTTAAAAATTGATATTTGATATTCAATATTTAAATATTTGAAAATTAATTTCTAAAATTCAATATTCAAATATTCTAAAATTTATTTTCAATATTTAATATTTGGATATTCAAAAATTAATTTTTTATATTTAATGTTCAATATTTAAATATTTAATTTTTAATATTCAATATTTAATATTCAATATTTAAATATTAATTAATTAATTATCAATATTTAATATTTGAAAATTTAAAAATTAATATTTAATATTTGAAAATTAATTTTTAATATTTAATATTCAATATTTAAATATTCAATTTTTAATATTTAATATTTAATATTTGAATATTTGAAAATTGATTTTTAATATTTAATATTCAATATTTAAATATTTAATAATTATTAATTAATATTTAATATTTGAATATTTAAAAATTAATTTTCAATTTGTAAGAGTGATTATGGCCCTGTCCGAGATTATTGGGAAATAATCTTGGGCTATGGTGTGGTGGCAACCCTGCGAGCAAATAGTGGTTGATCGACTCGCGATTCAATCTGCGATCGATCGAATCAGTCCTTTCGAAATCTCCTCGACAGCTAGGTCAGGCTCAGCACGGTTTTAAGGCTCAGGTCTCGCGCGTGTTTCACCAAGTAGGCTAAAGCAGTTTGTTGAAATTACAATTAATTCGTAGTCGCCTCCGAATTTGTAATTTCTCTTCCTGCGTACCCCGAAACCCCGCGCGGTCCACACGTTCAGCGTAATTCGATATCGCGAGTTAATTGTTTCGAATTAATCCGCGGTAATTTAGACTAATCGTTCGCGATAATTACTTTGTATTTTTACGCCGCTTGTATTTTCTACTCGCGCCCAAATACATCATTATCGCGTACACCCGTTCAGAAACTTGTGTCCTTTATTTTACCCAAGCTGCGAGCCCGGCCTTCCGTCCGCGCAGCCCAGCCAGAAATATAGGTACACGATAATACGTCGCGCCAAATTCGGTTATTTACGCCGCTCATCTTGGTGCCGTCGTCGGTTCTCTCAGCGCCGCTCTGTGCTCGTCGTCAAAGTCATCAGCCGAAGAGCCGCATCCGGACACATCGCTGGAACCGCCGCAGCCACCAATATCACCCGGCAACCCCGAATTTGGGCTCTGTACGCGACAGTAAAGAAGGGCCGGGGGCAGACCTACGGATCCACTGCCCGGAGCGTTCAACTCCCAAGCTCCCCGTGATCGTGCGAGATACGGCCGCGAGATATTCCCATCTTTACATATTGGCGCCCGAACCACGCGTGTCTTAATTTATGCCTGCAGATCGCAACTGCATAGGCCACTAAAAGCGGACAGCGGGGCCTTAATTGGCTAAAAACGGAACCCTTCGAAATTAGCTGTGCGACCAGCCAAATTTCACCCTTTGGTATGTACGTAAATAGCCTGAAAAGAAAAATATTAACGTAAAATCATCAAACGTGAATACTTTTCAAATTTTTCCATCTATTTCTAACGTAAAAAATTAAAATTTTCGATTTAATATGTCATAAAAATCGAATTTCGATCTCTAAATTCGTAAAAAAATCCAATTTTCGATCTCTAAATTCGATCATTTATTCGAAATTCATCCTATTCAGTTCAAAAGAAAATATATTTACGTCCTAAAAAATCGTAGATAAATTTTCGCCAATTTTGATATATTACATCTCAAAATTTAAATATTCAGAAAAATATCCATTTTCAAACAAAAAGATACTTTTTATTTTTCGGTTTAGCCCAACCTGATTAATTCTTTTTCCCTCTAAATCTGTAACAAAGCGCAAATGGTCAAGTAAAATTTCCCGATTCAGATTCAAGGCTGTACCATCTCATTAAAATTCAAATCCTTTTGAAATTCGATAACAAAAAACGATCCAAATCTTAAGTCCAGGTACATCCAACAAAGGCACCGCCTATCATTAATAATATTTTTTCGAAAATCCGGTCAATTAAATATCAAAATTTGACATTTCGGCACACTTTCAATTCTTTATTTTAAATCTTATTCTTTAGAAAACAAAAATCAACTAGACATTCTGTCTACATTTCGGCACATTATCTCATCCGGCCTATTATTTGCAAAACTTTTAAAAATCGATTAATCAAATATAACCTGTCACAAAACGTTTCGATTTCCGGACCAAACAATACACCTTACGATCACATTTTGGTACGCAAAAAATCACCCCATTATTTTCCAAAACGATTAAACAATCAATAAATTTCCGACCACCAAAAAACCGTTTCGATATTCCGCTCCAAATTTCGCACTTTTGATCGCATCCTAACCTACTTTCGTATCAATTCACAGCCTCATTAAAATTCAATTCTTTTGAAAATACAAAACCAACGGAAACAAGATACAAACGTTTTGACATTTTCCATTATTCTTTCCAAAAAATCTGTCAACTCAAAATCAATTAATTATCTAAATTCTCCAAAAGCCTTTGTACTTTGTAAATCTAAAATATAACTTTTCGGACCATATAAAATCATCCCATTATTTTAAATTCACGAATCTCCTACTTGACGGCTATTACCAAAGACCCCTATAATCCCTTTTGCGCGAAAAACGTAACGGCCAAGGAATCATCCAAGGTCAATTACGAAAAAATCGTGTCGCTTTCTCTTTTAATAACGCCGCCGATTCTTACAAAAAATCACTGGCGTCTTCACCCCATTGAATTAAAAGGAAACGACACAAACGGTCGGCTGGAACCATTCAGCCAATTACTACCGGACCGAATTCCAACACATCGCATCAAGGGAAACCAGACTACGACAATACCGATTCATTTCAAACACAAGCTTACGCACCTTGTGAATAAACCTCGAACACGTCATCTCAGAAGCAGCCAACGGACGCAAATAGGCAGCAACGGAAGCCTACCCAAGCTACCTACTTCATCACGTAAACTGCTAATCTGAAATTTTTTCTCAATTACAGCGCTGCAATTACTACTAATTACAGCCTAGTAAACATTCCCCTGTCTAATTTCTCCTGTTTCTCCTCAATTTCCCTTTCTCTCTTCCTAAATACTTTGAAATACTGCAATCAATAATTTTGAAAATTGCGACAGTACGTGGTACAACAACAACTGCAATTTTCAGCGATTTTGATACGCAATACTTCCCTCGACCTCCCCACTGAGACGGCACGAGCTATACGGCAACTTCAGTGTACCATCCTTTTACCCCCCACAAATATTTTCAATCCACTGCGACAGTACGTGTAAAACGACGACTGCAGCTATTAATTCAATTTTTTATTTCAGCTTTTCGATCCCAGCTACAACAGCACGTGTACACGGCGACCGTAGCTTCAAAATTTACTTCTTTTTAAATTTCCGCGACCTAGAAAATCAAAATTTAAATTAAAATATACATCAAAATTTTCGAAATCGGTTCAAAAATAGGATAATACCTACCTAAAAATATAGCACGTTTCATATACGACTGCTATTTCAAAATTTTCTCCTTATCAAAATTTCTTCGACCTAAAAAATTAAAATTCGACTGGATAACAACCAAAATTAATCAAATATCTAAATCGCGAAATAAAAAACTGAAAATTCATAAATCCGCGACGCGTAAATCAAAAATGAATCCACCTGATTCTCCTGTCACCCCGAGGCACTCCACAAGGCCCTCAACTTCGGTATACAAAAGACCACCAATACCGCTCGCGGCAACCACGACTTCGAAAACAAAAAGGAACTTAAATTCAACTTTTGAAAAAGAGATGAATATTCCTAAAAATCCACCAATAGGATCGTTTGAAAATGCTCCACCTCCCTTCGAGGCAGGAATCCAAAATCTGAGTGCGGACGCCACCCCGCAAGTCTCTCCCATACTGGAAGACAATAATGCGTCGTGTGCAGATCCGACTCAAAACGATCTTTCTGTAATTACGAACCCGTTAGATAAGACTATCATACCCACCGAAAATGAACCCAGTGTTCAAAACTCGTTGACAAATTACGTACCTCAAGTGAACAGTGGCTTAGCTCCCTTCACCTACGAAAATCGTAATAATGGCGCCTTCCAGCTCCCTACTGTCAATGTACACCTCATTAACCCTATAACTAACCCACCTAACGAAACTCAAACTGAACATGTCGAATCTCAACCAACCGTAACTGAGACTCAACAAAATACTGAAACTAAAACTCAACCCATAACTGAAACTACGTCTGAACTCCCCCTTGAAGAAACCGACTTACCCCAAATAAGGGAGGCAATTAGGACGACTCAAAATAACCAAAAATCATACGAAACTTACATAAACTCGAAAATGAACGACGTCGAAGTAAAATTTGACGACATAAGAATAAAAAACGAGGTGACAGAGAAGAAAGTCGACGCTGTAATGGCACACGTGAACCATTTAGTACAATTTTCAAATGAGGCACGACCAGAATTAGACAAAATTCCTCAAATTACGAACATCGTAAATAGACAAGCTGATAGACTCGAAGAAACGGCTGCTCACCTTTTGGAAAATCAAAACATAAATTCATTCAAAATTCACAATTTACAAACCCGAGTCTCTCATATTGAAAATTATGGTCCGGTCCCAAGCCAAAATACGGACATGAAAAATTTACCCCTAACCATTCGAGCGCTCACCGATGGTGGTATCGTATTTAATTGGGACAATCGCCATCACCCTTTTGATTTTATTGACAAATTCGAAAAATATTTAAGAAACATAAAAATGAATGGGTACGCCAAATGCCACCTATTTCGAGGCTGTATACAAATTCCCAACAAGAAAATTTGGCTAGAAACCCAAGACAAAATTGAGTGCTACGAAACCCAACGTGAAAATTTTATAAAAGAATTTTGGAACAAACAAGCCCAAAGACAAACTCTTGAACATTTCAGAAAGAAAACGGTAGTCGAGACCAACAGTGATATAGCCAACCTGTGTATAAAATGGCACGACACCTTAAACAAAATTTATCTTTTGACCACAGAAAAAGAGGTAATATTTGAAATGCTAGAAAAATTACCCTACGAAATTCATTGCAAATTTTCGATTTCGGAACAAACTAACCTATCTGAATTTATGCAAAAAATGCAAGAAATTGCATTCTCAATCGATGGGGATGAAACTAGACTCAAGTTTACAAAATCCAAACAATCTAGATACCCCCAACAAACATCTACCGCAAAAAGGCCATATGAAACGAATATACGGCCTGGAAATAATGATAGAAATAAATTTCCTCAACAGAATCGTATCTATAGGATACCCAAGAAACAATATGAGGAAATGATGAAGAAAAAACAGAATGACAACTCGATTCCCAAAAATAATGACAACCCCAAATTTGACAAAAAACCCAAAGCGACTTCGAACCCCGCACAACCTCCGCCACCCAAATCAGAAAATCCACCGGTCAATAAAATCGACGAGGAATTACACATCGCCGATACAAGCGACGACGAATACGTATTATACCAGGTAGACTCTGAATCAGCATCCGAAGGGGAGGGGTCGGGAAACGAAGAAGACTAGGTGGTAATGGGCAACCCCCTAGTCCCGCTATGAAGAAACCACCCCCTGATCTTCCGATACTCGATGAATACGAGCCCATAGGGGATGGATTCGCCCATTTTATCGGAACAATGAGAGCAAAAGACCGACTTAATCTACCCTCCTACCTAAAAGGACAAATTTCGATGTCAAATTTAATACAAGCCTTGACTGATGCGAAGCTTACTAAAACAAAAGTACTACTTTGCATAGGTCAACGCGAACTAAATTACATGAAAATTCCATACGAAGCAATTCATAAAATGCTTCTCAAAATTTTAAATCGCATTTTCGAAATGGGCGCAACAAACATCATCTTACTTTTCCCCCTCCTAAAACCACGCAAACCTGACGACCGAAACGTTAGTCTGCGTAGATACATTCGATTCAGGCAAATATATGCAAAATTCACCCAAGATAGACGCATCACATTTTGGCGACGCCCAGCAGAATTTTTTATAAAGCAAGAGGTATCGGAGACTTTTGCTGGAAAAACATTTCAAAGGCCCGCCGCAGATAAAAATCTGAATATGATTGCGGACAAATCAAAATTCGTTTTCGCAGAAAAAATTCAAACATACTTTATGTCCATAAAAACATATCCTGACATTTTGAAAATTTTAAAAGAAGATTTTGACGACCTAAATAAAACAAATCAAGAAACGGACATCAAGGGCCCAGTAAAACAAATTTTCGACTCAAATTCAAAAGCTTTCGAAGAACTTATGAACCCCAACAATTTTTCGTTTAAGCCCGAAAAAATTTTACCCCCTCCCAAATACGAAAAAATCAAAACATCTATAACAAAAATTCAGGAAAATCCTCAAAAATTCAACCCAAATCATGACAATTCCCCCACCCCGGACATAAAATCAAAATTTTCGGACCCGAATAAGAAAATGCGACCATATCAGAAAATCAAGGCACCTCTAAATCACATTGAAAAAATCGACTCCGATCAAAATTTAGAAAAGAAACTCCAAAATCAAACTTCTGGAAAACTTACCCCTTTGGATAAAATCTCCCCTCCAACTTCTGACAAAACTTTCGATCTCTCGGATTCCTCCGACTCTGAAACAGAAAAAGAAGAAAACCAAAAATTAAATACTATCGATGCAATTGACAACGTAAATAAATTACAACATAAAATTGACCCTATGATAAAAAATCAAATAATTTCGGAAAAAACTGAAGATCCCACCTGTGCTATACCTTTATTAATCGAGACCAAAACATACGCGGCACAATTAGACACAGGTGCCCTCCCCAACGTCCTCTCTCATGGTACAATAGAATTATTGACTCGAAATTGTCCCGAATCGGTAAAATACATCCCTTTATCTCGACCTGTAAACTTGAAAGTCGCCGACTCACGAATCGTACGTACTATGACACATCTTGTACAAGTAACATTTCAATTCGGCGACATCGTAATGTCAATGCCTTTCTACGTAATTGACATAGCCTCCCCCCTCTTCATCATTGGCAGGCTATCTATGAAAATCCTAAAAATCGAAATGAATCAAGGCGAAAGCTACGCTCATTGTACGCCAAATGGGGCAGAATATCGCACCATTTTACCATTTTTAACAACAGATGAATACCAAGGCGTAGAAACATTTGCAATTGAGGTAGAAAAAGAGTTCGAGCATGAAAATGCTCAATTGTATTACACAAAGACTCATATCGCCAAATTCACACAACTAGACGATGACGAACAAGATAACGGCCCTGAATTATTTTGCAAAAAATTACGAGCTGATCTAATGGACGCCATACAAAAGGGATGGATCACCCAAAATGAGGCTGATGACGCCTACAATCAATTAATCTTATTTTCTGACTGCTTCAGTCGCTATCCCGGCAAATATACTGGCGACGAAGTACATTTCAAATTTATTGACGGAAACGGACACCGTGAAAAATGGAGAGGTGAAAAATACAAACCGTCTCGAAAATTAATGGTCCAAATTAAAAAAGCCATCAAAATAATGCTGGCACTCAAAATCATACAACCTTCAAAATCTCCCTACATAAATACAACTGCTCCCGTTGTGAAAAAGAATGGTGAAATACGTTTGTGTCTAAACGCAGACGAACCGAATACCTGGCTGGAAAGACTCCTTACCGAGCCGCGTGAAATCGAGGGTATTATCCACGGCACAAACGCTAAGTGGTTTAGTACACTTGATTTCGTATGCGGATTTTGGCAACTGGTCTTAAGCGCCGAGTCAAGACAATACACTGCGTTTCAAATAGACGGTCAAGTCTATGAATTTCTCCGAATGCCCTATGGAATAAAAACGGCCTCGGCGGAATTCATAGAAATGATGAACAAAGTATTTCCAGACGACATCGAGGGCGTACAAACTTTTGTAGACGACCTACTTATCACGGCTGAAACATTCCAAGAAATGCTAGAAAGAATAAAGAAAGTACTTTTGAAAATTAGGGAAAATGGCCTAAAATTAAATCCCACAAAAACAAATTTATTCAAACAAGAAACTCAACATCTCGGCTATACTTTGGCAAAAAACGAAATTGGAAAACAATCGGAAAAAATTCAAAAATTTGAGGCCTTCAAACAAAAATACACCAAAAAAGGAATTTTTAAGCTCTCGGAAATTAAACACATTCAGACCCTCACAGGCTTAACAGGCCTTTATAGGCGATTTATTCCAAATTATCAACAAATTTTGGCACCCATTTATAAATTAACCGAAAACAACGTTCCCTTTGTATGGGGCCCAGAACAACAAGAGGCCTTTAGACAGCTCGAAGCAGAATACAAAAAAGACTTTAAATTAACACCTCCGGACCCAAAATATGATGTATATTTGGACACCATGGTAACTGACGACGCAATGAACGGCGTATTATATCAAGTTATCAACGGCGCTGAAAATATACTCATGTTTACGAGTTACGCTTTTAGACCCCATCAAAAGAAATACACGATCGTAGATAAAGAAATGCAGGCACTAGTAACAACCATACAAAAATTATCTTTTTGGCTTCATGGACAAAAAATTCACATTCGATCAAATTTAAAACCTGTAGTCCATAAATTCGAGACCCTAATGCATACACACCGTAAGGCGGCAGGCTGGATCACCGAATTAAATGGCTACGACCTTACTTACGATCTAAAATCAAAAAAATCTCTATATAAAATTTCGGCTCCTGAATTAACCCTTTGTGCAATCGAGGCCCCCTTAGAGGCCCTAGTCCATCACATCGACTGCACCCAAATTCAACCCTATGCTGTCGAATTTTCGGAATGCTCAATAAAAGACCTATTTTATTATTTGGAAGAAATTCATACTTTTCAAAAAGAAGACCCTGCATGCAAAAAAATCACTGAACTTTTGGAAAAAGACCCTCAAAACATAAACAAAATTATAAAACGACAGCTTGCTTGTGGCAAAAAATATAAAATTGAACAAAACGATCGAAAACAAGACATCCTACTAAGAACCTATGAGGACGGCAGTGCAGTACCTGTATTGCCAAAGGACCTCTTTTATGACGTCGTAGATTATCTCCATGACGCGTATGGACATGTAGGTCCAGGCAAACTTGAATTAATTTTCAAGCGCCTGTACTACTATCCAAATGCAATGAAATATATACGCGAAATTTCCAACGCTTGCATAATATGCAAGGTAAATAAAAACTACGCCATGAAAAAGGTCCTAGAATATGCCCAAATTGAAGCCTACTCCATCGGCGAAGTAATATCAGTCGACCTCTACGGCCCAATTACCAACCCCATAGATGAACCTAGAAATTTAATCGTAGCTAGAGACGTATTTACTGGACGATGTTGGATTGAGCCCCTTGAGGACCCTAACGATTATTACGTCACAAAAAAGATGAAATTCATCATCAAAGACATTCAAAAACACAACGTAAAAATCAGAAAAGTCATAAGTGACAATGGTTCAGTCTTCACATCAAAAGCTTGGGCTACTCTTTTGGACTCCTTCGGCATAGTGAGGGGCCTTACCTCTAGTTTTAATCCCATGTCCAGCTTGGTCGAAAGAACGATGCGAATTATTGGTGATAAGCTGAGGATAAAGCTCAACACTTACCGAGATACTCAAAAAACTCATTGGGGATGGGACGAATTCGTTAGAGACATCCAAAACGAAATAAATAATACCCCCAATAAATATCAAATTAAGCCCAACGAAGCCTGGGGAATAACAGACAACATCTCAGAAAAAATCCCCACCAAAGAAGCCCCCACCAACTTTCGATACGAACTCAAAAAGCTTCAAGAAAATCAGGCTAAAAATGAACCAAGTTCGACGACCTCCGAAATTTTGTTATCAAAAAAACTTCCTCCTGATAAAATAATGACCGATGAAAATGGTTATGCAACCATCACCGCAGATGGAGCCTGCTCCAGAAACGGTGACACGGATGCAATAGCCGGAATTGGAATTTGTTTTCATCCAGAGAGTGAAGAAAATGTAAGTGAAAGAATTCAAATTCAAAATTACCCAATATCAAACAATTTGGCCGAATTACAAGCTATTAAAGTAGCTATGCAAATAGCTCGCTTTAATGAGCTCAAAAAAGTAAAAATTGCTTCCGATTCAAAATATGCAGTAAATGCAATAAATGTGTACAGCAAAAATTGGGAAACAAACGGATATAAAAATGCAAAAAAGAAACCTGTACACCATAAAGACCTTTTTGAAGAAATTATAAAAATGGGTACTGAATTTGAATCCTTTCAATTATACCATGTGAAAGCTAGAAAGCTTGACCATGCGAACATAATCGCGGATAAATTAGCCAAAAAGGCCGTCTACACATGCGAATTAAAAAATCAAAAAATAGAAAAAATGACGCATAGAGAGGCCATAGAGGCTTATATCCGCGAACGACGCAGAATTCAAAGAATTCAAGACGAATATTCTTTCAATAAAACTCACGGCGACCCCACCCCCCTCAATCCTGGCGACATGGTCATGGTTACAGAACACCAAAACCAAAGAAACATCGACCATTCCTCAAAATTATTCCCCAAAAAACATGGACCCTTCATAATAAAACATCGCGTCACTCCAAACACCTATCTCGTTGCTCGACTTGAAGACATCGAAATGGAAGACCTCAAAAAACATACTGTAAACATTCGGCAACTCACCCTCTTTTTGACCAAAGAACAAATCGATTTTTTGAATAATGACGCCACCCTTAAATCAAAGTTACAACATAAAACTGTTAGAGAAAAAATCAAAGAATTTTTGGAAAAACGATTCGAAATTGAAAACGACCTTAACAAAAAAGAACTCGAAAAAACAACAATTACAGTATCCGATAACGTCATTAAAAAGCAAGCGGCCGCACAACGAGCGGAACGGCTTGCAAAGCGGGCAAAGGAACAGGAAAATTTCCTACCTAACCCCCCTGACGAACGTTCAAAAAATAGGAAGAAATTCGACCAACTGCAACCGAAATTAAAAAAGACTAAGAAAACCGACAACCTCGCCAAACTAGAGGAGACAATAGACAAGGCCGCCGCCACCAATAAACGAAAGTCTGAGATTAAGGATAAGGCGAAAAAATACATTGAAAAACGTGACAAAAAGCCAGTTCTAGGAAACGACAATAACCTTCCCCGTCGTAAACGAGGAAGACCCAAAAAACTACCACTGGCTCTTGCAATGCTAAAATACATAAACAATGACGAGAAAGAATACATTGCGAGAGCCTACGAAACTGACTAGTTCGACTAAACGATCCTTTGAACACCATATCTAACTACAATAAACCTGTCAATATCCAAAATCCTCAATACAATAACCGAACCGAACTAGCGCCAGTCCCACCCCCCTTAGATAACCAACAAACGAAACCAGATCCATCCAAAATCACGAAAGCCAATCTGTTCTTTTTGTAACTCCGTAAGAGCAAGTTCTCGACTTCTCCTTCTCGTAAAATCGCGCATTGCAGCTATCTCAATTTTAGACCGTATTATTTTTTCGTTTTTACATTTAATTACCCCCTCGATCTCGACAATTAACTACTAACGCGAATCAACTTATCGATCGTATGCTAATTTCATGTACATTCTTTCGATTTATTTGTCATCTCGTCGACATTTTCGCTAAGATCTCAACAATTGACCACCATCTCACCGATCTCGCCAATTTTAATCTACTCGTTTCCATTTCGCCGACGTCGAATATATTGTAAGTACCATTCAGAAATACCTAGCTGATTTTTCGCGATTTTTCCCCTCATTATTTTTTTTTTATTCTTTCTTACCATTATTATTGCTTGAATAGTGCAACCGGCTTGATGGACAAAAACCATCCTAAAATAATCATAAAAATAAAAACTTTTTGGCTACTTAAATTTCTAAACTCTTTAGTAATTTCGAAAAATATCTGCAAACCATGCAGAATAAAAATTCCGCGTTTTATTACGGCAGAAAAACCACCGTCGCGTAAGCAGAAAACAAGAAGTGCTCGATGCAACAGTACGTGCAAACGACAACCGCACTGAGCAATTCTACATTTTCATGCGACGTCAAAATTCCTTAGAAAAAATTCTAAACATAATTGTGAAATCAGGTACTGCAACAGTACGTATACACGACGACCTCAGTAAATGGTTCCACAATTACAAAAAAAAAAAATGAAAAATGAATTTCAAATTCCAAAAATATCAAAATTCAATAACTTCGAAACCTGAAAAATCTACAAAAAGTTCAATAAATTTTCTCTTGACCACGACAGTACGTGTACAACGACGACTGTGAACACGAGAAAACAAGACTAAAAAACGAGCCGGTGGCATCATTCAAGCAATACACTAAAAAACCTCCCATGCTTACAATAAAATCAATTCATAGGCGGTAATAAACAGCAACCGCACACATTGTTCATTGATTATTAACATCAAAACGAAAATTTATCACGCGAAACTCAAAAAATAGAGAGAGAAAAGAAGAAAAATCACCATCACGAAAATAAAAAATCAAGCATTCGAACCATTATCAAAGATCAATCAAAACTCGTCACACTTTGATAATTCGACGACATCTAAAATCAAACTTTTGACAAAAAAAAAATTCGAAATTCCACCATTTAAAATCTTCTCTCTCACTCTTCAAAATTAATTTGATGAAATACCACGATCACTCGAAATCAACCGTCATTCGAAATCAACCGTGATCAAACAAAATTATTCAAAAGAAAATTCGGACAAATTTAAACGTCACATAAATCGATGAAAATTGATTCCAACCAAACCACATATCCACCCCCTATGAATTGCATAAAATAACACGACGCCATACTCAAAAATCTGATTGCTACATGGAAATTATCACCACACCGGCAGAAAATAATTCCACGCACCAATCAGACGCACCATTCTTAACCCTTTAACCCCTGGGACCGCATAAATGCTCATTGCCAATTCATAAAATACACGCCATAAAAAATCCATACTCGAACACTCAGCGTACACTGATACTTTCCAACGCAGACAAAAATCCAACAACTCAAGAAAATACATGAAAATCAAAAATAGATTTGGAATACATACACCATCGAAATTATTACCTTCATATACATTCGTTCAAACCTGACGTCAAGATAAAACCAACACGACGCCATCAAAACTCAAAATCTTCAGATATCTCTTGAATCCAAAAATAAACCATTTATCAGAAAAGAATACGAAACCGACGACTTGGAAAATACCACCCGCTGAGTGTAACGAGAATAATCTGCAACGCTACGTACCACTCTTCCCCGCTCACTCCTTAAAAACGTTCATACATAACCGGTGAATTGAATAAAACGACGTACGAAAATAAAACCTGATAAAAATTATATAGAAATACACGCATCGCCATATTCAAAATCTTTCCATTTCAAATTTCAGTCTCTGTTTTGATTTTATTCTCTCTCTCCTCTTTTATTTCATCTCTCTCTCTCTTTCTCCCTTTATCTTTCTTCTCATTTCTTTTCTTCGACTCCCGTCGTCTCTACCGTTTCATTTAATTCGCAACGTTCCCCCCTACCGCAACCATTCCCACCTCCAGCAACGACAACACCACACTCACACACACAAGTTCGACAACATAAACACGTCGCATCTACCCCAATTCACCGGCCACGCGAACGACCTTCACAAAAATGCACCGCCTGACCGATTAACCCACTACGCTTCATTATCAATGAAACGCCGCAACCATTCAAAAAACGCTCTATCTTATCTAAACCGATGTGACAGTTCTAAGAACACCAACGACCGTCTAATCGCTCTATTTTACTTTCGCTCTTTTTTTTTCTTTCATTCATCCAAACACCCTCGTTCATTGACCTATTTTTTCGATCATTTTAAAAAGACGTATCTAAATTTGCTTTTCATGACCAATAAATTATTAAAATACGCTGCGTATGATAAAATCTCAACATCTTTCGATCTCAAAAACAATACGCTACATTAACAAATGAAATACAAATACATTTTCTCTTTCGATCTCAAAATAATTTCAAAATACCATCTTTTTGATTTCAAAAATAAATCAATGCCGCAAAAACTTCAAAATATCCATAAAAATTACGACTTTGATCATCAAAATTAAAAAATACAACATACGCTACAATTTCGATCACAAAAAATAATCCCCTTTCCGAAAATTAATTAAGACCTCTAAATTCAAATTCCAACCACAAAACTCTACCGAAGTACAAATGGGGCAGAATTTCCACCAAACTTTAAAAATCCCTCCCCTTTTCTTTTCTTCAAAATTAAAATATGATGTACAAAATTTCTACAAATCAAAACGCTCTTCCTAAAAAATTCTCACGACCTATAAAAAATCAAAAATTTCACTATGTCTCTCAAAATTGACAGCTACAGCATATGGGGCAGGATTATCAAAATTTTACCACATTAGCACCACTTTCGACCTGTCGGCGATCCCTTTCGGCCGTTCCGAGGGTCAGCAGACCGCAAAATTTACCCAAAAAACTAAATAGCCGCACCGGAATACCCGGATCAAAATTTATTATAATAAAAATCTCTTTATTTTTTCTCATCTTTCTTTCTCTTAATCAAAATTTCACTAATCTTACTCGAAAATCGACAGCTACTGCACATGGGGCAGGAATATCAAAATTTTATCAAGCCAATACCACTTTCGACCCGTCGGCGATCCCTTTCGGCCATTCCGAGGGTCAGTAGACCGCAAAATTTAACCAAAAACCCTGCATAAGCCGCACCGGAATATCCGGATCAAAATTTACTACCATAAAAACTCTTTTTTTTCCTTTCTTTCAAAAAATCGATATCCCACAACATATGGGGCAGAAATTTTTCACTCAACCAACTACTTCGTGGCACATATGGGGCAGGGACTAAAATTCCAATCAAAAAATTCCAAAATTTTAAACAAATAGAACCTTCCTACGACCTCTAAATTTGAAAATGATCACTTATTATGCCTATAAAGCAAAACGAGCAAAAACACTCACCATATCCATATCAGGATCCAAATAAGAAAAATTCCACATCCTTTCTGGCACAAATTCTGCTTACTAACAATACATACGTCGCATCATCTAACCAATAATCTGCTTCCATGTCTGTAACAAAAAATTTAACACACTCTTGTAAATTTTTAACAAAAAATTAACATATTTTGACCATAAATAACATCCTAAATTAAATAAATATTTGGTAATTGCCATTTTCTAACCCCTTTCTTTTTTCTTTTTCTCTCCCCGTTCAAACAAATAGCAATATGTCTGACAAAGATTACGTTCCATCGGATAGTGAATACGAGACATATTCGGAACATACCTACACTAACCCGAATACCCCGATCACAATCCCGTCAGATGATGAAGAGTTAATCGAAAACGATCAACCGACGTCGCCAATAACAATTTCTGACCATGAACCGACACCACCGCCCCAAAGACGGCAGACAAGAGCAAACAGGCGTCCCAGGGGTAGACCCCCCGGTCCCCCGAAGGCATTTCCCACCCTGTGCAAGTGTCGGACAAAATGTGAATGTCCGAAATTCCCATCGCACTATTCAGGGTGGGAATGCAAATTTAATAACAAGCGACGTCCTAAAAATTCTCCTGTTTCAAAACAGATTATGGCAGATACGAAGAACATAATATGCTCCGGCTGCCGCAGCCTGCTCGGAATCGTCTCTCCATATGCTACGAACGAAGTGCCGGCCAAGGGACCATACATCGCAACAAAGTGTGGACATTTGTTCCACACGGAATGCATAATGTTGGCCCCACACATTGCCGATGGTCACGTGCAATGCACGTACGCGGGCTGCGGCAGGCCAGTGCGCATCGAAGATCTCCTCCCGCTGCGGCCAATAGTAGTCGATCAACACCTCCAGCTGACCGCCCGGCAAGCTAACGAGACCATAAGCGCAATGGAGGCGCAGCGCCGGGCGGAAATAAAAGTTTATCATCTAAACAACAAAGTAAAAGCGCTGGAAGTGGAGCTCCAAAACCTCCGGACCCAGCGCTATGACGATCTCGACGATATAATCGTGGAACCGCTGGATCAGAGGCTGCAGCGGGAAGGAATCGACTTCCTGCCGGACCCGGAGCCAATGGACCATCAAAACGAACCTCAACCGGGACCTTCACATCGGATCACGCCGCCGCCTCCGCCGCCGCCTCAGGAAAATCCACCGGTGTGTAATTTATTCACTATAAATCTGAACCCGGTGGATTTCCTAATAAACCAAACACTGGAATCCGAGGAAGGTGCTATGGCCGAGAACAGTGAAGATGCGGGGGCGGAAATACCCCCTGCCCAGGATCCACCCCAGGCCATGGCACCAACCAACGGCGAAGCGATAATCTACGGAGACTTCCAGTTTACCCGTCTCCACCCCCTCGCCTTCACGGTGAGGGAGCTTCGACCTCCAAGATTCCCAGCGACGCCGTACGCCATCTTTAGAGGGGACTTTTGGATATGTGGAGACGGGTACCCGAGGCTGGCGGCGCGGATAGCTACAGAAAAGAAAACGTATCGAAATCGACTAGTTCCAGGGATCTTTCATCCACCACAACTAACTTTCGTGGACTTCCTATCGAAAATCGAGACGATGAGGCGCACCCCCCGACAGGTCATGTTGTCCTGCTCGGGGGACATCCATCAGGCTTGGAATCTCCCATGGGTCATCGGGAAATACAAGCAAGTGGCCGAGACCCTGCGAGATAAAGGAACCCAGCTGCTGGTCATGTTTCCCCCCATCCCAATGGATCCAATCGAGGGGGAACATGAACCAATTTGCGACATCTTCAACCGGGAAGTGTTGGTCAACCCCGAGGTCCGAGGCCTCGAGGTCCAGATCGCCTTCCCGGTTTACGCAGAAAACCTGGGGGCCAGGAAACAGATAAATGGCGAGATTACTCACACCATAAAATCAGCGTTTCCACTTCTCGCCTTCTTGGACCTAATCATCGCCCACAAGTAAGATCAGTCTACTCTCAATTTAATTAAATATTAAGTCCTGGTATCACACCCACACAAATTGGTACGTATTACAAAAAAAAAAAAAACCAAAAACCACTCTCTACCATAACCTCATGGCTTGAAAACTAGCAAATTTCAAAAAAAAAAAGTACAAAAATAAAAATCGTAAAAAACTTAAAAAATCAAAAAAAAAATACTTGCAACAGTGAGCGTGAACCATAAAACCAAAATCAAAAAAAAAAAAAATCGAAAAATCAAAAATTGTCAAAAAATACATCAGTAACAGAGTGTGTGATTCAAAAATAAAGAAATTTGCGAATTTTCGGTCGACCAAAACAATAGCCATACCCAAACCCAAAAAACGATACTCTTTCGAAATTTCGACGACCTCAAAAAATTCAAAAAATACAAAAAAAAAAGGGGAGAATCAAAAAATCTGGAATGACAAGACATAAAATATTCTATTATATACAATATTAATTTTACCTGCTAACCTGTTCACAGTCCACCTCGCCAATGATTTAATCGTCGAGATACGTTTGATGTTTTCTCCGCTGCCCAAAATGGAACTCGATACCGCCCGGCGACACCTGAAAACATCAAAACATCGTTAATATTATCACCGTTCTCGCCGCTACCTACCAAGACTGCAATACTTACCGATTATGTAAAATTCTTCCCGATCTGTGATACCTATGTCTGTAAATAATGTGCATTTTTATATTTTTATACTTTATATTTTTTGTATCGACCCTTGTACATATGTCAATTATTTCAAAATTCCCCAAAACATTTTGTCCTTTTAAATTTTTACGTCGCAGGAAGAGAACACTTATGATTAAAAACCCCAAAATCCCATTTTTTGTTATTTTCATACCCAAATTTCACATCTGAAAATTTACCCACCCGGCTTATTCTTATTTACCGACAAAAAACATTGAATCTTATCTTCGAAACCCTAACAAAAACCAAATAGTAAATCAGACCCATTATAGATTTAAAACCACCCTCCAAATATCAAAACAATAATTCATCATGTTTAATCATTCACCACAAACCAACTACCCCAATATTTTATATTCATATTTCTTTTTATGCTTATTTCTTGTCATTATTTTTACCCATACATGTTTATATTTAAGTATGAATCACATTGTCTGCGTTTTTCACGACGTCCACAAAAAATTTACCACCTAGACATCAGTCTACTCGGACACATAAACGCATCACAAAAATGCTGCGCTGATAACGGGCCAACCTGCCTACGAAAATAACCAAAGCGCATCGCACACTTCAATGTGCAATTATTCTATTTTTCTCATCATCATTTCTTTTTTGCCATATTATACCATAAGATATTATTTTTTCATTTCTATTTCTTGCCAATGTATAAATATTACTATAAATTTAAGCTAGACCGCATAAAATTCCCCCATTGCTTGTATAATGTCCCTTTCATAATTTGCAAATTCGGATGCGACTCAAAACAGCCTATGAACGCGTCGCACAAAAAAGCATTTTTGCAAGGCAAGAGCCTGACCGGAAATGGTCTAAATTTTTATTTTTCTCTTAATCAAAAAATCAAAAAAAAAAAAAGAAGAAGAAGAGAATTAACAATTTCGAAACAACAAAAAGGACAACCACTATAGAAATGAAAAAGATGACTTAAAACAAATCCACGACGTCAAAATTCCATTTTTTCTCATCCACAGCTGCGTCTGTGTTCAAAATTTAATCAAAAAAGCTCATTTCTTTCGGTTCAGCAAAATTTAAAAGTTCAGATAAAAATCTCAAAATTTAGATTAAAATATCAAATTAAACAGTCATCTAGAGCTCGCAGTGCTTTCGATCACTGTCAAAAATTCAAAATTAAAGCCAGACCTACTTCGAATACAACTTAACACTGGTACTTTCAGGTTACCACCACCCATAGCCAAGTTCGATGGGGCAGGGACCATGATACACTCTAAGAACTGAAAGTTTGACCTCGAATTTGGGGTTCGAACTCGACTCTGGGGTGTGAGCTACCCCCTCCCCCTCATCAAGTCCGATGGGGCATATGTAAGAGTGATTATGGCCCTGTCCGAGATTATTGGGAAATAATCTTGGGCTATGGTGTGGTGGCAACCCTGCGAGCAAATAGTGGTTGATCGACTCGCGATTCAATCTGCGATCGATCGAATCAGTCCTTTCGAAATCTCCTCGACAGCTAGGTCAGGCTCAGCACGGTTTTAAGGCTCAGGTCTCGCGCGTGTTTCACCAAGTAGGCTAAAGCAGTTTGTTGAAATTACAATTAATTCGTAGTCGCCTCCGAATTTGTAATTTCTCTTCCTGCGTACCCCGAAACCCCGCGCGGTCCACACGTTCAGCGTAATTCGATATCGCGAGTTAATTGTTTCGAATTAATCCGCGGTAATTTAGACTAATCGTTCGCGATAATTACTTTGTATTTTTCCGCCGCTTGTATTTTCTACTCGCGCCCGAATACATCATTATCGCGTACACCCGTTCAGAAACTTGTGTCCTTTATTTTACCCAAGCTGCGAGCCCGGCCTTCCGTCCGCGCAGCCCAGCCAGAAATATAGGTACACGATAATACGTCGCGCCAAATTCGGTTATTTACGCCGCTCATCTTGGTGCCGTCGTCGGTTCTCTCAGCGCCGCTCTGTGCTCGTCGTCAAAGTCATCAGCCGAAGAGCCGCATCCGGACACATCGCTGGAACCGCCGCAGCCACCAATATCACCCGGCAACCCCGAATTTGGGCTCTGTACGCGACAGTAAAGAAGGGCCGGGGGCAGACCTACGGATCCACTGCCCGGAGCGTTCAACTCCCAAGCTCCCCGTGATCGTGCGAGATACGGCCGCGAGATATTCCCATCTTTACAAATTTCTAAAATTAAATATTCAAATATTGAAAAATTTATTTTTAATATTTAATATTTAAATATTCGAAAATTGATTTTTAATATACAATATTTAAATATTTAATAATTAATATTTAATATTCAATATTTAAATATTTAATAATTAATTTTTAATATTTAATATTTGGATATTTGAAAATTAATTTTTAATATTTAATATTCAATATTTAAATATTTAATAATTAATTTTTAATATTTAATATTTGAATATTTAAAACTTAATTTTTAATATGTAATATTTGAATATTTAAAAATTGATATTTGATATTCAATATTCAAATATTTAAAAATGAATTTTCAATATTTAAATATTTGAAAATTAATTTTGAATATTTAATATTCAATATTTGAATATTTAATAATTAATATTTAATATTTGAATATTTGAAAATTAATTTTTAATATTCAATATTTAATATTTGAATATTTAATAATTAATTTTTAATATTTGAATATTTAAAAATTAATTTTCAATATTCAATATTCATTATTTATATATTCAATATATAATTTTGAATATTTAATATTCAATATTTAAATATTTAATAAGTAATAATTAATATTTAATATTTGAATATTTAAAAATTAATTTTTAAGATTCAATATTTAAATATTTAAAAATTAATTTTCAATATTTAAATATTTAAAAATTAATTTTCAATATTTAAATCTTTGAAAATTAATTTTTAATATTTAATATTCAATATTCAATATTTAAATTTTTAATATTTAATATTTGAATATTTAAAAATTAATTTATAATATTTAATAATTAATTTTGAATATTTAATATCTAAATATTTGAAAATTGATTTTTAATATTTAATATTCAATATTTAAATATTTAATAATTAATTTTTTATATTCAATATTCAATATTTCAATATTTAATAATTAATATTTAATATTTAATATTTGAATATTTGAAAATTAATTTTTAATATTTAATATTCAATATTTAAATATTTAATAATTAGTTTTTAATATTTAATATTTTAATATTTAAAAATTGATATTTGATATTCAATATTTAAATATTTGAAAAGTAATTTCTAAAATTCAATATTCAAATATTCTAAAATTTATTTTCAATATTTAATATTTGGATATTCAAAAATTAATTTTTTATATTTAATGTTCAATATTTAAATATTTAATTTTTAATATTCAATATTTAATATTCAATATTTAAATATTAATTAATTAATTATCAATATTTAATATTTGAAAATTTAAAAATTAATATTCAATATTTGAAAATTAATTTTTAATATTTAATATTCAATATTTAAATATTCAATTTTTAATATTTAATATTTAATATTTGAATATTTGAAAATTAATTTTTAATATTCAATATTCAATATTTAAATATTTAGTAATTAATTTTTAATATTTAATATTAAAATATTTGAAAATTGATTTTTAATATTCAATATTTAAATATTTAATAATTATTAATTAATATTTAATATTTGAATATTTAAAAATTAATTTTCAATTTCTAAAATTAAATATTCAAATATTGAAAAATTTATTTTTAATATTTAATATTTAAATATTCGAAAATTGATTTTTAATATTCAATATTTAAATATTTAATAATTAATATTTAATATTCAATATTTAAATATTTAATAATTAATATTTGATATTTAATATTTGGATATTTGAAAATTAATTTTTAATATTTAATATTCAATATTTAAATATTTAATAATTAATTTTTAATATTTAATATTTGAATATTTAAAACTTAATTTTTAATATGTAATATTTGAATATTTAAAAATTGATATTTGATATTCAATATTCAAATATTTAAAAATGAATTTTCAATATTTAAATATTTGAAAATTAATTTTGAATATTTAATATTCAATATTTGAATATTTAATAATTAATATTTAATATTTGAATATTTGAAAATTAATTTTTAATATTCAATATTCAATATTTAAATATTTAATAATTAATTTTTAATATTTGAATATTTGAAAATAAATTTTTAATATTCAATATTCAATATTTTAATATTTAATAATTAATTTTTAATGTTTAATATTCAATATTTAAATATTTAATAAGTAATAATTAATATTTAATATTTGAATATTTAAAAATTAATTTTTAAGATTCAATATTTAAATATTTAAAAATTAATTTTCAATATTTAAATATTTAAAATTTAATTTTCATTATTTAAATATTTGAAAATTAATTTTTAATATTTAATATTCAATATTCAATATTTAAATTTTTAATATTTAATATTTGAATATTTAAAAATTAATTTTTAATATTTAATAATTAATTTTGAATATTTAATATCTAAATATTTGAAAATTGATTTTTAATATTTAATATTCAATATTTAAATATTTAATAATTAATTTTTAATATTCAATATTCAATATTTCAATATTTAATAATTAATATTTGAATATTTGAAAATTAATTTTTAATATTTAATATTCAATATTTAAATATTTAATAATTAGTTTTTAATATTTAATATTTTAATATTTAAAAATTGATATTTGATATTCAATATTTAAATATTTGAAAATTAATTTCTAAAATTCAATATTCAAATATTCTAAAATTTATTTTCAATATTTAATATTTGGATATTCAAAAATTAATTTTTATATTTAATGTTCAATATTTAAATATTTAATTTTTAATATTCAATATTTAATATTCAATATTTAAATATTAATAAATTAATTATCAATATTTAATATTTGAAAATTTAAAAATTAATATTTAATATTTGAAAATTAATTTTTAATATTCAATATTTAAATATTTAATAATTAATATTTAATATTTAATATTTAATATTTGGATATTTGAAAATCAATTTTTAATATTTAATATTCAATATTTAAATATTCAATTTTTAATATTTAATATTTAATATTTGAATATTTGAAAATTAATTTTTAATATTCAATATTCAATATTTAAATATTTAGTAATTAATTTTTAATATTTAATATTTAATATTTAAATATTTAATAATTATTAATTAATATTTAATATTTGAATATTTAAAAATTAATTTTCAATTTCTAAAATTAAATATTCAAATATTGAAAAATTTATTTTTAATATTTAATATTTAAATATTCGAAAATTGATTTTTAATATTCAATATTTAAATATTTGATAATTAATATTTAATATTCAATATTTAAATATTTAATAATTAATATTTGATATTTAATATTTGGATATTTGAAAATTAATTTTTAATATTTAATATTCAATATTTAAATATTTAATAATTAATTTTTAATATTTAATATTTGAATATTTAAAACTTAATTTTTAATATGTAATATTTGAATATTTAAAAATTGATATTTGATATTCAATATTCAAATATTTAAAAATGAATTTTCAATATTTAAATATTTGAAAATTAATTTTGAATATTTAATATTCAATATTTGAATATTTAATAATTAATATTTAATATTTGAATATTTGAAAATTAATTTTTAATATTCAATATTCAATATTTAAATATTTAATAATTAATTTTTAATATTTGAATATTTGAAAATTAATTTTTAATATTCAATATTCAATATTTAAATATTTAATAATTAATTTTTAATGTTTAATATTCAATATTTAAATATTTAATAAGTAATAATTAATATTTAATATTTGAATATTTAAAAATTAATTTTTAAGATTCAATATTTAAATATTTAAAATATAATTTTCAATATTTAAATATTTAAAAATTAATTTTCAATATTTAAATATTTGAAAATTAATTTTTAATATTTAATATTCAATATTCAATATTTAAATTTTTAATATTTAATATTTGAATATTTAAAAATTAATTTTTAATATTTAATAATTAATTTTGAATATTTAATATCTAAATATTTGAAAATTGATTTTTAATATTTAATATTCAATATTTAAATATTTAATAATTAATTTTTAATATTCAATATTCAATATTTCAATATTTAATAATTAATATTTAATATTTAATATTTGAATATTTGAAAATTAATTTTTAATATTTAATATTCAATATTTAAATATTTAATAATTAATTTTTAATATTTAATATTTTAATATTTAAAAATTGATATTTGATATTCAATATTAAAATATTTCAAAAGTAATTTCTAAAATTCAATATTCAAATATTCTAAAATTTATTTTCAATATTTAATATTTGGATATTCAAAAATTAATTTCTTATATTTAATGTTCAATATTTAAATATTTAATTTTTAATATTCAATATTTAATATTCAATATTTAAATTTCAATTAATTAATTATCAATATTTAATATTTGAAAATTTAAAAATTAATATTCAATATTTGAAAATTAATTTTTAATATTTAATATTCAAGATTTAAACATTCAATTTTTACTATTTAATATTTAATATTCGAATAATTGAAAATTAATTTTTAATATTCAATATTCAATATTTAAATATTTAGTAATTAATTTTTCATATTTAATATTAAAATATTTGAAAATTGATTTTTAATATTCAATATTTAAATATTTAATAATTAGTAATTAATATTTAAGATGTGAATATTTAAAAATTAATTTTCAAGTGCTAAACTTAAATCTTCAAATATTGAAAAATTTATTTTTAATATTTAATATTTAAATATTCGAAAATTGATTTTTAATATTCAATATTTAAATATTTAATAATTAATATTTAATATTCAATATTTAAATATTTAATAATTAATATTTGATATTTAATATTTGGATATTTGAAAATTAATTTTTAATATTTAATATTCAATATTTAAATCTTTAATAATTAATTTTTAATATTTAATATTTGAATATTTAAAACTTAATTTTTAATAGGTAATATTTGAATATTTACAAATGGGTATTGGATATTCAATATTCAAATATTTAAACAGGAATATTCACTATTGAAATATTTGAAAATTAATTTTGAATATTCACTATTCAATATTTGAAGATTTACTAATTAATATTTAATATTTAATATTTGAAAATTAATTTTTAATATTCAATATTCAATATTTAAATATTTAATAATTAATTTTTAATATTTGAATATTTGAAAATAAATTTTTAATATTCAATATTCAATATTCAAATATTTAATAATTAATTTTTAATGTTTAATATTCAATATTTAAATATTTAAGAAGTAATAATTAATATTTAATATTTGAATATTTAAAAATTAATTTTTAAGATTCAATATTTAAATATTTAAAAATTAATTTTCAATATTTAAATATTTAAAAATAATTTTCAATCTTTACATATTTGAAAATTAATTTTTAATATTTGATATTCAATATTTAAATTTTTAATATTTAATATTTGAATATTTAAAAATTAATTTTTAATATTTAATAATTAATTTTGAATATTTAATATCTAAATATTTGAAAATTGATTTTTAATATTTAATATTCAATATTTAAATATTTAATAATTAATTTTTAATATTCAATATTCAATATTTCAATATTTAATAATTAATATTTGAATATTTGAAAATTAATTTTTAATATTTAATATTCAATATTTAAATATTTAATAATTAATTTTTAATATTTAATATTTTAATATTTAAAAATTGATATTTGATATTCAATATTTAAATATTTGAAAATTAATTTCTAAAATTCAATATTCAAATCTTCTAAAATTTATTTTCAATATTTAATATTTGGATATTCAAAAATTAATTTTTTATTTAATATTCAATATTTAAATATTTAATTTTTAATATTCAATATTTAATATTCAATATTTAAATATTAATAAATTAATTATCAATATTTAATATTTGAAAATTTAAAAATTAATATTTAATATTTGAAAATTAATTTTTAATATTCAATATTTAAATATTTAATAATTAATATTTAATATTTAATATTTAATATTTAATAGTTGGATATGTGAAAATCAATTTTTAATATTTAATATTCAATATTTAAATATTCAATTTTTAATATTTAATATTTAATATTTGAATATTTGAAAATTAATTTTTAATATTCAATATTTAATATTTAAATATTTAGTAATGAATTTTTAATATATAATATGTAATATTTAAATATTTAATAATTATAATTAATATTTAATATTTGAATAATTAAAAATTAATTTTCAATTTCTAAAAGTAAATATTCAAATATTGAAAAATTTATTTTTAATATTTAATATTTAAATATTTGAAAATTGATTTTTAATATTTAATATTTAAATATTTAATAATTAATATTTAATATTCAATATTTAAATATTTAATAATTAATATTTGATATTTAATATTTGGATATGTGAAAATTAATTTTTAATATTTAATATTCAATATTTAAATATTTAATAATTAATTTTTAATATTTAATATGTGAATATTTAAAAATTAATTTTTAATATTTAATATTTGAATATTTAAAAATTGATAGTTGATATTCAATATTCAAATATTTAAAAATTAATTTTCAATATGTAAATCTTTGCCAATTAATTTTGAATATTTAATATTCAATATTTGAATATTTAATAATTAATTTTTAATATTTAATATTTGAATATTTGAAAATTAATTTTTAATATTCAATATTCAATATTTAAATATTTAATAATTAATTTTTAATATTTGAATATTTGAAAATTAATTTTTAATATTCAATATTCAATATTTAAATATTTAATAATTAATTTTTAATGTTTAATATTCAATATTTAAATATTTAATAAGTAATAATTAATATTTAATATTTGAATATTTAAAAATTAATTTTTAATATTCAATATTTAAATATTTAAAAATTTTAATATTCAATATTTAAATATTTAAAAATTAATTTTCAATATTTAAATATTTGAAAATTAATTTTTAATATTTAATATTCAATATTTCAATATTTAAATTTTTAATATTTAATATTTGAATATTTAAAAATTAATTTTTAATATTTAATAATTAATTTTGAATATTTAATATTTAAATATTTGAAAATTGATTTTTAATATTTAATATTCAATATTTAAATATTTAATAATTAATTTTTAATATTCAATATTCAATATTTAAATATTTAATAATTAATATTTAATATTTAATATTTGAATATTTGAAAATTAATTTTTAATATTTAATATTCAATATTTAAATATTTAATAATTAATTTTAATATTTAATATTTTAATATTTAAAAATTGATATTTGATATTCAATATTTAAATATTTGAAAATTAATTTCTAAAATTCAATATTCAAATATTCTAAAATTTATTTTCAATATTTAATATTTGGATATTCAAAAATTAATTTTTTATATTTAATATTCAATATTTAAATATTTAATTTTTAATATTCAATATTTAATATTCAATAATTAAATATTAATTAATTATTTATCAATATTTAATATTTGAAAATTTAAAAATTAATATTTAATATTTAATTATTTGAAAATTAATTTTTAATATTCAATATTTAAATATTTAATAATTAATATTCAATATTTAATATTTGGATATTTGAAAATTAATTTTTAATATTTAATATTCAATATTTAAATATTCAATTTTTAATATTTAATATTCAATATTTGAATATTTGAAAATTAATTTTTAATATTCAATATTCAATATTTAAATATTTAATAATTAATTTTTAATATTTAATATTTAAATATTTGAAAATTGATTTTTAATATTTAATATTCAATATTTAAATATTTAATAATTATTAATTAATATTTAATATTTGAATATTTAAAAATTAATTTTAATATTTAATATTCAATATTTAAATATTTAAAAATTAATTTTCAATATTTAAATATTTGAAAATTAATTTTTAATATTTAATATTCAATATTTAAATTTTTAATATTTAATATTTAATATTCAATATTTAAATATTAATTAAATAATTATTAATATTTAATATTTGAAAATTAAAAAATTAATATTTAATATTTAAATATTTGAAAATTAATTTTTAATATTCAATATTTTAATATTTAAAAATAATTTTTAATATTTAATATTTGAATATTTAAAAATTTATTTTTAAGATTCAATATTTAAATATTTAAAAATAATTTTCAATATTTAAATATTTGAAAATTAATTTTTAATATTTAATATTCAATATTTAAATATTCAATTTTTAATATTTAATATTTAATATTTGGATATTTGAAAATTATTTTTTAATAGTTAATATTCAATAATTAAATATTTAATAATTAATTTTTAATATTTAATATTTGAATATTTAAAAATTGATATTTGATATTCAATATTCAAATATTTAAAAATTAATTTTCAATATTTAAATATTTGAAAATTAATTTTTAATATTTAATATTCAATATTTAAATATTTAATAATTAATATTTAATATTTGAATATTTGAAAATTAATTTTTAATATTCAATATTCAATATTTAAATATTTATTAATTAATTTTTAATATTTAATATTTGAATATTTAAAAATTAATTTTCAATATTTAAATATTTGAAAATAATTTTTAATATTTAATATTCAATATTTAAATATTTGAAAATTAATTTTTAATATTTAATATTCAATATTTAAATATTTAATTTTTAATATTTAATATTTAATATTCAATATTTAAATATTTAATAATTTATATTTAATGTTTGAAGATTTAAATTTTAATTTTTATTATTAAATATTTGAATATTTGAAAATTAATTTTCAATATTTAAATATTTGAAAATTAATTTTTAATATTCAATATTTAAATATTCAATTTTTAATATTTAATATTTAAATATTTGAAAATTAATTTTTATTATTCAATATTTAAATATTTAATAATTAATTTTTAATATTTAATATTTAAATATTTGAAAATTGATTTTTAATATTTAATATTCAATATTTAAATATTTAATAATTATTAATTAATATTTAATATTTGAATATTTAAAAATTTATTTTTAAGATTCAATATTTAAATATTTAAAAAATAATTTTTAATATTTAATATTTGAATATTTAAAAATTAATTTTTAAGATTCAGTCTTTAAATATTTAAAAATAATTTTCAATATTTAAATATTTGAAAATTAATTTTTAATATTTAATATTCAATATTTAAATATTTAATAATTAATATTTGATATTTAATACTTGAATATTTAAAAATTAATTTTCAATTTCTAAAATTAAATATTCAAATATTGAAATTTTTTTTTTAATATTTAAATATTTGAATATTTAAAAATTAATTTTTAAGATTCAATATTTAAATATTTAAAAATAATTTTCAATCTTTAAATATTTGAAAATTAATTTTTAATATTCAATATTTAAATATTTAATATTTAATATTTAATATTTGAATATTTAAAAATTAATTTTTAAAATTCAATATTTAAATATTTGAAAAATTTAATTTTTAATATTTAAATATTGGAAAATTGAGTTTTAATATTTAATATTCAATATTTAAATATTTAATAATTAATTTTTAATATTCAATATTTAAATATTCAATTTTTAATATTTAATATTTAATATTTGAATATTTGAAAATTAATTTTTAATATTTAATATTCAATATTTAAATATTCAATTTTTAATATTTAATATTTAATATTTGAATATTTGAAAATTAATTTTTAATATTTAATATTCAATATTTAAATATTTAATAATTAATTTTTAATATTTAATTATTTAAAAATTGATGTTTGATATTCAATATTTAAATATTTAAAAATTAATTTCTAAAATTCAATATTCAAATATTCTAAAATTTATTTTCAAAATTTAATATTTGGATATTCAAAAATTAATTTTTTATATTTAATATTCAATATTTAAATATTAATTAATTAATTACCAATATTTAATATTTGAAAATTTAAAAATTAATATTTAATATTTCAATATTTGAAAATTAATTTTTAATATTCAATATTTAAATATTTAATAATTAATATTTAATATTTAATATTTGGATATTTGAAAATTAATTTTTTATATTTAATATTCATTATTTAAATATTTAATTTTTAATATTTAATATTCAATATTTGAATATTAATTAATTCATTACCAATATTTAATATTTGAAAATTTAAAAATTAATATTTAATATTTAAATATTTGAAAATTAATTTTTAATATTCAATATTTAAATATTTAATAATTAATATTTAATATTTGGATATTTGAAAATTATTTTTTAATAGTTAATATTCAATATTTAAATATTTAATAATTAATTTTTAATATTTAATATTTGAATATTTGAAACTTAATTTTTAATATTTAATATTTGAATATTTAAAAATTGATATTTGATATTCAATATTCAAATATTTAAAAATTAATTTTCAATATTTAAATATTTGAAAATTAATTTTTAATATTTAATATTAAATATTTGAAAATTAATTTTTAATAATAGATATTCAATATTTAAATATTTAATAATTGCTTTTTAATATTTAATATTTAAATATTTGAAAATTGATTTTTAATATTTAATATTCAATATTTAAATATTTAATAATTAATATTTGATATTTAATATTTGAATATTTAAAAATAAATTTTCAATTTCTAAAATTAAATATTCAAATATTGAAAAATTTATTTTTAATATTTAAATATTTGAAAATTGATTTTTAATATTCAATATTTTAATATTTAAATAATAATTTTTAATATTTAATATTTGAATATTTAAAAATTAATTTTTAAGATTCAATATTTAAATATTTAAAAATTAATTTTCAATATTTAAATATTTGAAAATTAATTTTTAATATTTAATATCCAATATTTAAATATTCAATTTTTAATATTTAATATTTGAATATTTGAAAATTAATTTTTAATATTTAATATTCAATATTTAAATATTTAATAATTAATTTTTAATATTTAATATTCAATATTTAAATATTAATTAATTAATTATCAATATTTTATATTTGAATATTTGAAAATTAATATTTAATATTTAATATTCAATATTTAAATATTTAATAATTAATATTTAATATTTAATATTTGAATATTTAATATTTGGATATTTGAAAATTATTTTTTAATATTTAATATTCAATATTTAAATATTTAATAATTAATTTTTATTATTTAATATTTGAATATTTAAAAATTAATTTTTAAGATTCAATATTTAAATATTTAAAAATTAATTTTCAATATTCAATATTCAAATATTTGAAAATTAATTTTCAATATTTAATATTTGGATATTTAAATATTTAATTTTTAATATTTAATATTTAATATTTAAATATTAATTAATTAATTATTAATATTTAATATTTGAAAATTTAAAAATTAATATTTAATATTTAATATTTAATATTTAAATATTTGAAAATTAATTTTTAATATTCAATATTTAAATATTTAACAATTAATATTTAATATTTAATATTTGGATATTTGAAAATTAATTTTTAATATTCAATATTTAAATATTAAAAAATTAATTTTTAATATTTAATAAATAATTTTTATTATTTAATATTTGAATATTTAATAATTAATATTTAAAATTCAATATTTAAATATTTAGTAATTAATTTTTAATATTCAATATTTTAATATTCAATTTTTAATATTTAATATTTAATATTTAAATATTTGAAAATTAATTTTTATTATTCAATATTTAAATATTTAATAATTAATTTTTAATATTTAATATTTAAATATTTGAAAATTGAGTTTTAATATTTAATATTAAATATTTAAATATTTAATAATTAATTATTAATATTGAATATTTGAAAATTTAAAAATTAATATTTAATATTTAATATTTGGATATTTGAAAATTAATTTTTAATATTTAATATTTGAATATTTAAAAATTAATTTTTAAGATTCAATATTTAAATATTTAAAAATTACTTTTCAATATTTAAATATTTGAAACTTAATTTTTAATATTTAATATTCAATATTTGAATATTTAATAATTAATATTTAATATTTAATATTTGAATATTTGAAAATTAATTTTTAATATTTAATATTCAATATTTGAATATTTAATAATTAATTTTCATTATTTAATATTTGAATATTTAATAATTAATATTTAAAATTCAATATTTAAATATTTAGTAATTACCTAATTTTTAATATTCAATATTTTAATATTCAATAATTAATTTTGAATCTTTAATATTTGAATTTTTAAAAATTAATTTTTAATATTTAAAATTCAATATTTAAATATTAAATAAATAATTTTTAATATTTAATATTTGAATATTTAATAATTAATTTTTAATATTTAATATTTGAATATTTAAAAATTGATATTTGATATTCAATATTTCAAATATTTAAAATTAATTAATTTTCAATATTTAAATATTTGAAAATTAATTTTTAATATTTAATATTCAATATTTGAAAATTAATTTTAATATTTAATATTTAATATTTGAATATTTAAAAATTAATTTTTAATATTTAATATTCAATATTTGAATATTTAATATTTAATATTTGAATATTTGAAAATTAATTTTTAATATTTAATATTCAATATTTAAATATTTAATAAATAATATTTGATATTTAATATTTGAATATTCGAAAATTAATTTTCAATTTCTAAAATTAAATATTCAAATATTGAAAATTTATTTTTAATATTTAAATATTTGAATATTTAAAAATTAATTTTTAATATTCAATATTTAAATATTTAAAAATAATTTTCAATATTTAAATATTTGAAAATTAATTTTTAATATTTAATATTCAATATTTAAATATTTAATATTTAATATTTAATATTTGAATATTTAAAATTAATTTTTAATATTTAATACTTAATTTTTATTATTTAATATTTGAATATTTAATAATTAATATTTAATATTCAATATTTGAATATTTAATAATTAATATTTAATAATTAATATTTAATAATTAATATTTAATATTTATTATTTGAATATTTGAAAATTAATTTTTAATATTTAATATTCAATATTTAAATATTTAATAATTAATTTTTAATATTTAATATTTGAATATTTAAAAATTGATATTTGATATTCAATATTTAAATATTTAAAAATTAATTTCTAAAATTCAATATTCAAATATTCTAAAATTTATTTTCAATATTTAATATTTGGATATTCAAAAATTAATTTTTATATTTAATATTCAATATTTAAATATTCAATATTTAAATATTCAATATTTAAATATTCAATATTTAAATATTAATTAATTAATTACCAATATTTAATATTTGAAAATTTAAAAATTAATATTTAATATTTAAATATTTGAAAATTAATTTTTAATATTCAATATTCAATATTTAAATATTTAATAATTAATATTTAATATTTAATATTTGAATATTTGAAAATTAATATTTAATATTCAATATTTAAATATTTAAAAATTAATTTTTAATATTCAATATTTAAATATTTAAAATTTATTTTCAATATTTAATATTTGGATATTTAAAAATTAATTTTTAATATTTAATATTCAATATTTAAATATTAATTAATTAATTACCAATATTTAATATTTGAAAATTTAAAAATTAATATTTAATATTTAAATATTTGAAAATTAATTTTTAATATTCAACATTTAAATATTTAATAATTAATATTTAATATTTAATATTTGGATATTTGAAAATTATTTTTTAATATTTAATATTCAATATTTAAATATTTAATAATTAATTTTTAATATTTAATATTTGAATATTTAAAACTTAATTTTTAATATTTATTATTTGAATATTTAAAAATTGATATTTTATATTCAATATTTAAATATTTGAAAATTAATTTTTAATATTTAATATTCAATATTTAAATATTAATTTTTAATATTTAATATTTAATATTTGAATATTTGAAAATTAATTTTTAATATTTAATATTCAATATTTAAATATTTAATAATTAATTTTTAATATTTAATATTTGAATATTTAAATTAATATTTAATATTTAATATTCAATATTTTAATATTTAATAATTAATATTTAATATTCAATATTTTAATATTTAATAATTAATATTTAATATTCAATATTCTAATATTTAAAAAATAATTTTTAATATTTAATATTCAATATTTAAATATTTAATAATTAATTTTTAATATTTAATATGTGAATATTTAAAAATTAATTTTTAATATTTAATATTTGAATATTTAAAAATTGATATTTGATATTCAATATTCAAATATTTAAAAATTAATTTTCAATATTTAAATATTTGAAAATTAATTTACAATATTTAATATTCAATATTTGAATATTTAATATTTAATATTTGAATATTTGAAAATTAATTTTTAATATTTAATATTCAATATTTAAATATTTAATAAATAATATTTGATATTTGAATATTAATTTTTAATATTTAATATTCAATATTTAAATATTTAATAAATAATATTTGATATTTAATATTTGAATATTCGAAAATTAATTTTCAATTTCTAAAATTAAACATTCAAATATTGAAAAATTTATTTTTAATATTTAAATATTTGAATATTTAAAAATTAATTTTTAATATTCAATATTTTAATATTTAAAAATAATTTTTAATATTTAAATATTTGAAAATTAATTTTTAATATTTAATATTCAATATTTAAATTTTTAATATTTAATATTTGAATATTTAAAAATTAATTTTTAATATTTAATATTTAATATTTGAATATTTAATATTCAATATTCAATATATAAATATTTAATAATTAATATTTAATATTTAATATTTAAATATTTAATAATTATTAATTAATATTTAATATCCAATATTTAAATATTCAATTTTTAATATTTAATATTTAATATTTGAATATTTGAAAATTAATTTTTAATATTTAATATTCAATATTTAAATATTTAATAATTAATTTTTAATATTTAATATTTGAATATTTAAAAATTAATTTTCAATATTTAAATATTTGAAAATTAATTTTTAATATTTAATATTCAATATTTAAATATTTAATATTTAATATTTAATATTTAATATTTAATATTCAATATTTAAATATTTAATAATTAATAATTAATATTTAATATTTGAATATTTAAAAATTAATTTCTAAGATTCAATATTTAAATATTTAAAAATTAATTTTCAATATTTAAATATTTGAAAATTAATTTTTAATATTTAATATTTGAATATTTAAAAATTAATATTTAATAATTAATTTTGAATATTTAATATTTGAAAATTTAAAAATTAATATTTAATATTTAATATTTAAATATTTGAAAATTAATATTTAATATTCAATATTTAAATATTTAATAATTAATTTTTAATATTTAATATTCAATATTTGAATATTTGAAAATTAATTTTTAATATTTAATATTTGAATATTTAAAAATTAATTTTTAATATTTAATATTTGAATATTTAAGAATTGATATTTGATATTCAATATTCAAATATTTAAAAATTAATTTTCAATATTTAAATATTTGAAAATTAATTTACAATATTTAATATTCAATATTTGAATATTTAATAATAAATATTTAATATTTAATATTTGAATATTTGAAAATTAATTTTTAATATTTAATATTCAATATTTAAATATTTAATAAATAATATTTGATATTTAATATTTGAATATTCGAAAATTAATTCTCAATTTCTAAAATTAAACATTCAAATATTGAAACATTTATTTTTAATATTTAAATATTTGAATATTTAAAAATTAATTTTTAATATTCAATATTTAAATATTTAAAAATTAATTTTTAATATTTAAATATTTGAAAATTAATTTTTAATATTTAATATCCAATATTTAAATATTCAATTTTTAATATTTAATATTTAATATTTGAATATTTGAAAATTAATTTTTAATATTTAATATTCAATATTTAAATATTTAATAATTAATTTTTAATATTTAATATTTGAATATTTAAAAATTAATTTTTAAGATTCAATATTTAAATATTTAAAAATTAATTTTCAATATTTAATATTCAATATTTAAATATTAATTAATTAATTATCAATATTCAATATTTGAAAATTTAAAAATTAATATTTAATATTTAAATATTTGAAAATTAATTTTTAATATTCAATATTTAAATATTTAATAATTAATATTTAATATTTAATATTTGGATATTTGAAAATTATTTTTTAATAGTTAATATTCAATAATTAAATATTTAATAAATAATTTTTAATATTTAATATTTGAATATTTAAAACTTATTTTTTAATATTTAATATTTGAATAATTAAAAATTGATATTTGATATTCAATATTCAAATATTTAAAAATTAATTTTCAATATTTAAATATTTGAAAATTAATTTACAATATTTAATATTCAATATTTGAATATTTAATATTCAATACTTGACTCTTTAATAATAAATATTTAATATGTAATATTTGATATTTAAATATTTGAAAATTAATATTTAATATTTAATATTCAATATTTAAATATTTAATAATTAATATTTGAATATTTAAAAATAAATTTTCAATTTCTAAAATTAAATATTCAAATATTGAAAAATTTATTTTTAATATTTAAATATTTGAAAATTGATTTTTAATATTCAATATTTTAATATTTAAAAATAATTTTTAATATTTAATATTTGAATATTTAAAAATTAATTTTTAAGATTCAATATTTAAATATTTAAAAATTAATTTTCAATATTTAAATATTTGAAAATTAATTTTTAATATTTAATATTCAATATTTAAATATTTAATAATTAATTTTTAATATTTAAGATTTGAATATTTGAAAATTAATTTTTAATATTTAATATTCAATATTTAAATATTTAATATTTAATATTTAATATTTGAATATTTAAAAATTAATTTTTAATATTCAATATTTAAATATTTAAAAATTAATATTTAATATTAAATATTTGAAAATTAATTTTCAATATTCAATATTCAATATTTAAATATTTAATAATTAATTTTTATTATTTAATAAATAATTTTGAATATTTAATATTTGAATATTTGATATGTAATTTTTAATATTTAATATTCAATATTTAAATATTTAATAATTAATTTTTAATATTTAATATTCAATATTTAAATATTTAATAATTAATATTTAATATTTAATATTTGGATATTTGAAAATTATTTTTTAATATTTAATACTCAATATATAAATAATTAATAATAAATGTTTAATAATTAATTATTTAACAATTGCTGTTTGCTATTCAATATTGAAATATTTAAAAATTAATTTCTAAAATTCAATATTCAAATATTCTAAAATTTATTTTCAAAATTTAATATGTGGATATTCAAAAATTAATTTTTTATATTTAATATTCAATATTTAAAAATTTAATAGTTAAGATTTGATATTTAATATTCAATATTTAAATATTAATTAATTAATTATCAATATTTAATATTTGAAAATTTAAAAATTAATATTTAATATTTAATATTTAAATATTTGAAAATTAATTTTTAATATTAAATATTTAAATATTTAACAATTAATATTTAATATTTAATATTTGGATATTGGAAACTTAATTTTTAATATTTAATATTCAATATTTAAATATTTAATAATTAATTTTTAATATTTAATATTTGAATATTTGAAAATTAATTTTTAATATTTAATATTCAATATTTAAATCTTTAATAATTAATATTTGATATTTAATATTTGAATATTTAAAAATAAATTTTCAATTTCTAAAATTAAATATTCAAATATTGAAAATTTTTTTTTAATATTTAATATTTGAATATTTGAAAATTAATTGTTAATATTCAATATTTAAATATTTAAAAATTAATTTTCAATATTTAAATATTTGAAAATTAATTTTTAATATTTAATATTCAATATTTAAATATTTAATATCTAATATTTAATATTTGAATATTTAAAAATTAATTTTTAATATTTAATAATTAATTTTGAATATTTAATATTTAAATATTTGAAAATTGATTTTTAATATTTAATATTCAATATTTAAATATTTAATAATTAATTTTTAATATTCAATATTTTAATATTTAATATTTAATATTTGAATATTTGAAAATTAATTTTTAATATTTAATATTCAATATTTAAATATTTAATAATTAATTTTTAATATTTAATATTTGAATAGGTATTTAAAAATTGATATTTGATATTCAATATTTAAATATTTAAAAATTAATTTCTAAAATTCAATATTCAAATATTCTAAAATTTATTTTCAATATTTAATCTTTGGATATTCAAAAATTAATTTTTTATATTCAATATTCAATATTTAAATATTTAATTATTAATATTTAATATTCAATATTTAAATATTAATTAATTAATTATCAATATTTAATATTTGAAAATTTAAAAATTAATATTTAATATTTAAATATTTGAAAATTAATTTTTAATATTTAATATTCAATATTTAAATATTTAATAATTAATTTTTAATATTTAATATTTGAATATTTAAAAATTAATATTTGATATTCAATATTTAAATATTTAAAATTAATTTTTAATATTCAATATTCAAATATTCTAAAATTTATTTTCAATATTTAATATTTGGATATTTAAAAATTAATTTTTAATATTTAATATTCAATATTTAAATATTAATTAATTAATTACCAATATTTAATATTTGAAAATTTAAAAATTAATATTTAATATTTAAATATTTGAAAATTAATTTTTAATATTCAACATTTAAATATTTAATAATTAATATTTAATATTTAATATTTGGATATTTGAAAATTATTTTTTAATAGTTAATATTCAATATTTAAATATTTAATAATTAATTTTTAATATTTAATATTTGAATATTTAAAACTTAATTTTTAATATTTATTATTTGAATATTTAAAAATTGATATTTGATATTCAATATTTAAATATTTGAAAATTAATTTTTAATATTTAATATTCAATATTTAAATATTTAATTTTTAATATTTAATATTTAATATTTGAATATTTGAAAATTAATTTTTAATATTTAATATTCAATATTTAAATATATAATAATTAATTTTTAATATTTAATATTTGAATATTTGAAAATTAATTTTCAATATTTAAATATTTGAAAATTAATTTTTAATATTTAAAATTCAATATTTAAATATTTTTTAATCAATTTTGAATATTTAATAATTAATATTTAAAATTCAATATTTAAATATTTAGTAATTAATTTTTAATATTCAATATTTTAATATTCAATAATTAATTTTGAATATTAAATATTTAAATATTTAAAAAATAATATTCAATATTTAAATATTCAATAATTTTTAATATTTAATATTCGAAATTTGAATATTAATTAATTAATTAATAATATTTATTATTTGAAAATTTAAAAATTAATATTTAATATTTAATATTTAAATATTTGAAAATTAATTTTTAATATTTAATATTTGAATATTTAAAAATTAATATTTAATAATTAATATTTAATAATTAATATTTAATATTTATTATTTGAATATTTGAAAATTAATTTTTAATATTTAATATTTGAATATTTAAAAATTGATATTTGATATTCAATATTTCAATATTTAAAAATTACTTTTCAATATTTAAATATTTGAAACTTAATTTTTAATATTTATTATTCAATATTTGAATATTTAATAATTAATATTTAATAATTAATATTTAATATTTATTATTTGAATATTTGAAAATTAATTTTTAATATTTAATATTCAATATTTAAATATTTAATAAATAATATTTGATATTTAATATTTGAATATTCGAAAATTAATTTTCAATTTCTAAAATTAAACATTCAAATATTGAAAAATTTATTTTTAATATTTAAATATTTCAATATTTCAAAATTGATTTTTAATATTCAATTTTTTAATTTTTAAAAAATAATTTTTAATATTTAATTTTTTTATAATTAATTTTTAATATTTAATATTCAATATTTAAATACTTATTTAATATTTGATATTTAATATTTAAATATTTGAAAATTAATTTTTAATATTTAATATCCAATATTTAAATATTAAATATTTAATTTTTAATATTTAATATTTGAATATTTGAAAATTAATTTTTAATATTTAATATTCAATATTTAAATATTTAATAATTAATTTTTAATATTTAATATTCAATATTTAAATATTAATTAATTATTTATCAATATTTAATATTTGAAAATTTAAAAATTAATATTTAATATTTAAATATTTGAAAATTAATTTTTAATATTCAATATTTAAATATTTAATAATTAATATTGAATATTTAATATTTGGATATTTGAAAATTATTTTTTAATATTTAATATTCAATATTTAAATATTTAATAATTAATTTTTAATATTTAAGATGTGAATATTTAAAAATTAATTTTTAATATTTAATATTTGAATATTTAAGAATTGATATTTGATATTCAATATTCAAATATTTAAAAATTAATTTTCAATATTTAAATATTTGAAAATTATTTTGTATTATTTAATAGTCAATATTTGAATATTTAATATTTGAATATTTGAAAATTAATTTTTAATATTTAATATTCAATATTTAAATATTTAATAATTAATATTTGAATATTTAAAAATAAATTTTCAATTTCTAAAATTAAATATTCAAATATTGAAAAATTTATTTTTAATATTTAAATATTTGAAAATTGATTTTTAATATTCAATATTTTAATATTTAAATAATAATTTTTAATATTTAATATTTGAATATTTAAAAATTAATTTTTAAGATTCAATATTTAAATATTTAAAAATTAATTTTCAATATTTAAATATTTGAAAATTAATTTTTAATATTTAATATTCAATATTTAAATATTCAATTTTTAATATTTAATATTTAATATTTGAATATTTGAAAATTAATTTTTAATATTTAATATTCAATATTTAAATTTTTAATATTTAATATTTAATATTTGAATATTTAAAAATTAATTTTTAATATTTCAATATTTAAATATTTAAAATTAATATTTAATATTTAAATATTTGAAAATTGATTTTTAATATTTAATATTCAATATTTAAATATTTAAAAATTAATTTTTAATATTTAATAATTAATTTTGAATATTTAATATCTAAATATTTGAAAATTGATTTTTAATATTTAATATTCAATATTTAAATATTTAATAATTAATTTTTAATATTCAATATTCAATATTTAAATATTTAATAATTAATATTTAATATTTAATATTTGAATATTTGAAAATTAATTTTTAATATTTAATATTCAATATTTAAATATTTAATAATTAATTTTTAATATTTAATATTTTAATATTTAAAAATTGATATTTGATATTCAATATTTAAATATTTGAAAATTAATTTCTAAAATTCAATATTCAAATATTCTAAAATTTATTTTCAATATTTAATATTTGGATATTCAAAAATTAATTTTTTATATTTAATATTCAATATTTAAATATTTAATTTTTAATATTTAATATTTAATATTCAATATTTAAATTTCAATTAATTAATTACCAATATTTAATATTTGAAAATTTAAAAATTAATATTTAATATTTGAAATATTTGAAAATTAATTTTTAATATTCAATATTTAAATATTTAATAATTAATATTTAATATTTAATATTTGGATATTTGAAAATTAATTTTTAATATTTAATATTCAATATTTAAATATTTAAAAATTAAATTTTAAGATTCAATATTTAAATATTTAAAAATTAATTTTCAATATTTAAATATTTGAAAATTAATTTTTAATATTTAATATTTGAATATTTAAAAATTAATTTTCAATTTCTAAAATTAAATATTCAAATATTGAAAAATTTATTTTTTATATTTAATATTTAAATATTTGAAAATTGATTTTTAGTATTTAATATTTAAATATTTAATAATTAATATTTAATATTCAATATTTAAATATTTAATAATTAATATTTAATATTTAATATTTGGATATTTGAAAATTATTTTTTAATAGTTAATATTCAATATTTAAATATTTAATAATTAATTTTTAATATTTAATATTTGAATATTTGAAACCTAATTTTTAATATTTAATATTTGAATATTTAAAAATTGATATTTGATATTCAATATTCAAATATTTAAAAATTAATTTTCAATATTTAAATATTTGAAAATTAATATTTAATATTCAATATTTAAATATTTAATAATTAATATTTGATATTTGAATATTTGAAAATTAATTTTTAATATTCAATATTCAATATTTAAATATTTAATAATTAATTTTTAATATTTAAATATTTGAAAATTAATTTTTAATATTTAATATTCAATATTTAAGTATTTAATAATTAATTTTTAATATTTAATATTCAATATTTAAATATTTAATAATTAATATTTAATATTTAATATTTGAATATTTAAAAATTAATTTTAATATTCAATATTTAAATATTTGAAAATTAATTTTTAATATTCAATATTTAAATATTTAAATAATTAATTTTTAATATTTAATATTTGAATATTTGAAAATTAATTTTTAATATTTAATATTCAATATTTAAATATTTGAAAATTAATTTTTAATATTTAATATTTGAATATTTAAAAATTAATATTTAATAATTAATTTTGAATATTTAATATTTAAATATTTGAAAATTAATTTTTAATATTTAATATTCAATATTTAGATATTTAATAATTAATATTTAATATTCAATATTCAATATTTCAATATTTAATATTTAATATTTGAATATTTGAAAATTAATTTTTAATATTTAATATTCAATATTTAAATCTTTAATAATTAATTTTTAATATTTAATATTTGAATATTTAAAAATTGATATTTGATATTCAATATTTAAATATTTGAAAATTAATTTCTAAAATTCAATATTCAAATATTCTAAAATTTATTTTCAATATTTAATTATTTGAAAATTAATTTTTTATATTTAACATTCAATATTTAAATATTTAATTTTTAATATTTAATATTTAATATTCAATATTTAAATATTAATTAATTAATTACCAATATTTAATATTTGAAAATTTAAAAATTAATATTTAATATTTAAATATTTGAAAATTAATTTTAAATATTCAATATTTAAATATTTAATAATTAATATTTAATAATTAATATTTAATATTTAATATTTGGATATTTGAAAATTAATTTTTTATATTTAATATTCAATATTTAAATATTTAATTTTTAATATTTAATATTTAATATTTGAATATTTGAAAATTAATTTTTAATATTTAATATTTAATATTTAAATATTTAATAATTAATATTTAATATTTAATATTCAATATTTAAATATTTAATAATTAATAATTAATATTTAATATTTGAATATTTAAAAATTAATTTTTAATATTTAATATTCAATATTTAAATATTTAATATTTAATATTCAATATTTAAATATTTGAAAATTAATTTTTAATATTCAATATTTAAATATTTAATAATTAATATTTAATATTCAATATTTAAATATTTAATAATTAATTTTTAATATTTAATAAATAATTTTGAATATTTAATATTTGAATATTTGAAAATTAATTTTTAATATTTAATATTCAATATTTAAATATTTAATAAATAATATTTGATATTTAATATTTGAATATTCGAAAATTAATTTTTAATATTTAATATTTGAATATTTAAAAATTGATATTTGATATTCAATATTCAAATATTTAAAAATTAATTTTCAATATTTAAATATTTGAAAATTAATTTACAATATTTAATATTCAATATTTGAATATTTAATATTTAATATTTGAATATTTGAAAATTAATTTTTAATATTTAATATTCAATATTTAAATATTTAATAATTAATTTTTAATATTTAATATTTGAATATTTGAAAATTAATTTTTAATATTCAATATTCAATATTTAAATATTTAATAATTAATTTTTAATGTTTAATATTCAATATTTAAATATTTAATAAGTAATAATTAATATTTAATATTCAATATTCAATATTTAAATTTTTAATATTTAATATTTGAATATTTAAAAATTAATTTTTAATATTTAATAATTAATTTTGAATATTTAATATTTAAATATTTGAAAATTGATTTTTAATATTTAATATTCAATATTTAAATATTTAATAATTAATTTTTAATATCTAATATTCAATATTTAAATATTCAATTTTTAATATTTAATATTTAATATTTGAAAATTAATTTTTAATATTTAATATTCAATATTTAAATATTTAATAATTAATTTTTAATATTTAATTATTTAAAAATTGATATTTGATATTCAATATTTAAATATTTAAAAATTAATTTCTAAAATTCAATATTCAAATATTCTAAAATTTATTTTCAAAATTTAATATTTGGATATTCAAAAATTAATTTTTTATATTTAATATTCAATGTTTAAATATTTAATTTTTAATATTTAATATTTAATATTCAATATTTAAATATTAATTAATTAATTAATTACCAATATTTAATATTTGAAAATTTAAAAATTAATATTTAATATTTAAATATTTGAAAATTAATTTTTAATATTCAATATTTAAATATTTAATAATTAATATTCAATATTTAATATTTGGATGTTTGAAAATTAATTTTTTATATTTAACATTCAATATTTAAATATTTAATTTTTAATATTTAATATTTAATATTTTAATATTTGAAAATTAATTTTTAATATTCAATATTCAATATTTAAATATTTAATAATTAATTTTGAATATTTAATATTTAAATTTTTGAAAATTAATTTTTAATATTTAATATTCAATATTTAGATATTTAATAATTAATATTTAATATTCAATATTTTAATATTTAAAAAATAATTTTTAATATTTAATATTCAATATTTAAATATTTAATAATTAATTTTTAATATTTAAATATTTGAAAATTAATTTTTAATATTTAATATTCAATATTTAAATATTTAATATTTAATATTTAATATTCAATATTTAAATATTTAATTAAATAATATTTAATATTTAATATTTGAAAATTAAAATATTAATATTTCAATATTTAAATATTTAATAATTAATTTTTAATATTCAATATTTTAATATTTAAAAAATAATTTTTAATATTTAATATTTGAATATTTAAAAATTAATTTTTAAGATTCAATATTTAAATATTTAAAAATTAATTTTCAATATTTAAATATTTGAAAATTAATTTTTAATATTTAATATCCAATATTTAAATATTCAATTTTTAATATTTAATATTTAATATTTGAATATTTGAAAAATAATTTTTAATATTTAATATTCAATATTTAAATATTTAATAAATAATTTTTAATATTTAATATTTGAATATTTAAAAATTAATATTTGATATTCAAAATTTAAATATTTAAAAATTAATTTTCAATATTTAAATATTTGAAAATTAATTTTTAATATTTAATATTCAATATTTAAATATTTAATAATTAATATTTAATATTTGAATATTTGAAAATTAATTTTTAATATTTAATATTCAATATTTAAATATTTAATAATTATTTTTTAATATATAATATTTGACTATTTAAAAATTAATTTTCAATATTTAAATATTTGAAAAATAATTTTTAATATTTAATATTCAATATTTAAATATTTGAAAATTAATTTTTAATATTTAATATTTCAATATTTAAATATTTAATTTTTAATATTTAATATTTAATATTCAATATTTAAATATTTAATAATTTATATTTAATATTTGAATATTTAAAAATTAATTTTTAATATTTAATATTTAAATATTAATTAATTAATTACCAATATTTAATATTTGAAAATTTAAAAATTAATATTTAATATTTAAATATTTAACAATTAATATTTAATATTTAATATGTGGATATTTGAAAATTAATTTTTAATATTTATTATTTAAATATTTAATAATTAATTTTGAATATTTAATATTTAAATATTTGAAAATTGATTTTTAATATTTAATATTCAATATTTAAATATTTAATAATTAATTTTTAATATTCAATATTTTAATATTTAATAATTAATTTTTAATATTCAAAATTTTAATATTTAAAAAATAATTTTTAATATTTAATATTTGAATATTTAAAAATTAATTTTTAAGATTCAATATTTAAATATTTAAAAATTACTTTTCAATATTTAAATATTTGAAACTTAATTTTTAATATTTAATATTCAATATTTGAATATTTAATAATTAATATTTAATATTTATTCTTTGACTATGTGAAAATTGATATTTAATATGTAATATTCAATATTTAAATATTTAATAATTAATTTTTAATATTTAATATTTGAATATTTAAAAATTGATATTTGATATTCAATATTCAAATATTTAAAAATTAATTTTCAATATTTAAATATTTGAAAATTAATATTTAATATTTAATATTCAATATTTAAATATTTAATAATTAATATTTGATATTTAATATTTGAATATTTAAAAATAAATTTTCAATTTCTAAAATTAAATATTCAAATATTGAAAAATTTATTTTTAATATTTAAATAATTGAAAATTGATTTTTAATATTTAATATTCAATATTTTAATATTTAAATAATAATTTTTAATATTTAATATTTGAATATTTAAAAATTAATTTTTAATATTAAATATTTGAAAAATTATTTTCAATATTCAATATTCAATATTTAAATATTTAATTTTTAATATTTAATATTTGAATATTTAAATATTTAATAATTAATTTTAATATTTAATATTTCAATATTTAAATATTTAATAATTAATTTTTAATATTTAATATTTGAATATTTAAAAATTGATATTTGATATTCAATATTTAAATATTTAAAAATTAATGTCTAATATTCAATATTCAAATATTCTAAAATTTATTTTCAATATTTAATATTTGGATATTCAAAAATTAATTTTTTATATTTAATATTCAATATTTAAATATTAATTAATTAATTATCAATATTTAATATTTGAAAATTTAAAAATTAATATTTAATATTTAAATATTTGAAAATTAATTTTTAATATTCAATATTTAAATATTTAATAATTAATATTGAATATTTAATATTTGGATATTTGAAAATTATTTTTTAATATTTAATATTCAATATTTAAATATTTAATAATTAATTTTTATTATTTGATATTTGAATATTTAAAACTTAATTTTTAATATTTAATATTTGAATATTTAAAAATTGATATTTGATATTCAATATTTAAATATTTAATTTTTAATATTTAATATTTAATATTTAAATATTTGAAAATTAATTTTAATATTTAATATTCAATATTTAAATATTTAATAATTAATTTTTAATATTTAATATTTAAATATTTGAAAATTAATTTTTAATATTTAATATTCAATATTTAAATATTTAATAATTAATATTTAATATTTAATATTTGAATATTTAAAAATTTATTTTTAATATTCAATATTTAAATATTTAATAAATAATTTTTAATATTTAATATTTGAATATTTAAAAAATAATATTCAATATTTAAATATTCAATAATTAATTTTCAATATTTAAATATTTGAAAATTAATTTTTAATATTCAATATTTAAATATTTAATAATTAATATTTAATATTTAATATTTGAATATTTAAAAATTAATTTTCAATTTCTAAAATTAAATATTTAAATATTTAAAAATTAATTTTAATATTTAAATATTTGAAAATTGATTTTTAATATTTAATATTCAATATTTAAATATTTAATAATTAATTTTTAATATTCAATATTTAAATATTTAATAATTAATATTTAATATTTAATATTTGAATATTTGAAAATTAATTTTTAATATTTAATATTCAATATTTAAATATTTAATAATTAATTTTTAATATTTAATATTTAATATTTAAATATTTAAAAATTAATTTTTAATATTTAATATTCAATATTTAAATATTTAATAATTAATTTTTAATATTTAATATTTGAATATTTAAAAATTGATATTTGATATTCAATATTTAAATATTTAAAAATTAATTTCTAATATTCAATATTCAAATATTCTAAAATTTATTTTCAATATTTAATATTTGGATATTCAAAAATTAATTTTTATATTTAATATTCAATATTTAAATATTAATTAATTAATTATCAATATTTAATATTTGAAAATTTAAAAATTAATATTTACTAGTTAATTATTTGAAAATTAATTTTTAATATTCAATATTTAAATATTTAATAATTAATATTCAATATTTAATATTTGGATGTTTGAAAGTTAATTTGTGATATTTAATATTCAATATTTAAATATTTAATAATTAATTTTTAATATTTAATATTTGAATATTTAAAATTAATTTTTAATATTTAATATTTGAATATTTAAAAATTGATATTTGATATTCAATATTTAAATATTTAATTTTCAATATTTAATATTTAATATTTAAATATTTGAAAATTAATTTTAATATTAAATATTCAAATATTGAAAAATTTATTTTTTATATTTAATATTTAAATATTTGAAAATTGAGTTTTAATATTTAATATTCAATATTTAAATATTTAATAATTAATAATTAATATTTAATATTTGAATATTTAAAAATTAATTTTTAATATTCAATATTTAAATATTTAAAAATAATTTTTAATATTTAATATTTGAATATTTAAAAATTAATTTTAATATTCAATATTTAAATATTTAAAAATTAATTTTCAATATTTAAATATTTGAAAATTAATTTTTAATATTTAATATTCAATATTTAAATATTTAATTTTTAATATTTAATATTTAATATTTGAATATTTGAAAATTAATGTTTAATATTTAATCTTCCAGATTTGAATAATTACTAATTAATATTTCATATTTATTATTTGAATATTTGAAAATTGATATTTAATATTTAATATTCAATATTTAAATATTTAATAATTAATATTTGATATTTAATATTTGAATATTTAAAAATTAATTTTCAATTTCTAAAATTAAATATTCAAATATTGAAATTAATTTTTAATATTTAAATATTTGAATCTTTAAAAATGAATTTGTAAGATTCAATATTTAACTATTTAAAAATAATTTTCAATCTTTAAATCATTGAAAATTAATTTTTAAGATTCAATATTTAAATATTTACTATTTAATGTTTAATATTTGAATATTTAAAAATTAATTTTCAATTTCTAAAATTAAATATTCAAATATTGAAAAATTTATTTTTAATATTTAAATATTTGAAAATTGAGTTTTAATATTTAATATTCAATATTTAAATATTTAATAATTAATTTTTAATATTCAATATTTCAATATTTAATAATTAATATTTAATATTTAATATTTGAATATTTGAAAATTAATTTTTAATATTTAATATTCAATATTTAAATATTTAATAATTAATTTTTAATATTTAATATTTAATATTTGAATATTTGAAAATTAATTTTTAATATTTAATATTCAATATTTAAATATTTAATAATTAATTTTTAATATTTAATATTTGAATATTTAAAAATTGATATTTGATATTCAATATTTAAATATTCAAAAATTAATTTCTAAAATTCAATATTCAAATATTCTAAAATTTATTTTCAATATTTAATATTTGGATATTCAAAAATTAATTTTTATATTTAATATTCAATATTTAAATATTTAATAATTAATTTTTAATATTCAATATTTAAATATTAATTAATTAATTATCAATATTTAATATTTGAAAATTTAAAAATTAATATTTAATATTTAAATATTTGAAAATTAATTTTTAATATTTAATATTCAATATTTAAATATTTAATAATTAATTTTTAATATTTAATATTTGGATATTTGAAAATTAATATTTAATATTTAATATTTAAATATTTAATTAATTATAATATTTAATATCCAATATTTAAATATTCAATTTTTAATATTTAATATTTGAATATTTGAAAATTAATTTTTAATATTTAATATTCAATATTTAAATATTAATTAATTAATTATCAATATTTAATATTTGAAAATTTAAAAATTAATATTTAATATTTAAATATTTGAAAATTAATTTTTAATATTCAATATTTAAATATTTAATAATTAATATTTAATATTTAATATTTGGATATTTGAACATTATTTTTTAATATTTAATATTCAATATCTAAATATTTAATAATGAATTTTTAATATTTAATATTTGAATATTTAAAACTTATTTTTTAATATTTAATATTTAAATATTTAAAAATTGATATTTGATATTCAATATTCAAATATTTGAAAATTAATTTTTAATATTAAATATTTCAATATTTAAAAATTAATTTTTAATATTTAATATTTAATATTTGAATATTTGAAAATTAATTTTTAATATTAGATATTCAATATTTAAATATTTAATAATTGCTTTTTAATATTTAATATTTAAATATTTGAAAATTGATTTTTAATATTTAATATTCAATATTTAAATATTTAATAATTAATATTTGATATTTAATATTTGAAAATTTAAAAATAAATTTTCAATTTCGAAAATTAAATATTCAAATATTGAAAAATTAATTTTTAATATTTAATATTCAATATTTAAATATTTAATAATTAATTTTTAATATTTAATATTTTAATATTTAAAACTTAATTTTTAATATTTAATATTTGAATATTTAAAAATTAATATTTGATATTCAATATTTAAATATTTAAAAATTAATTTTCAATATTTAAATATTTGAAAATTAATTTTTAATATTTAATATTCAATATTTAAATATTTAATAATTAATATTTAATATTTGAATATTTGAAAATTAATTTTTAATATTTAATATTCAATATTTAAATATTTAATAATTAATATTTAATATTTGAATATTAATTTTTAATATTTAATATTCAATATTTAAATATTTAATAATTAATTTTTAATATTTAATATTTGAATATTTAAAAATTAATTTTCAATTTCTAAAATTAAATATTCAAAAATTGAAAATTTTTTTTAATATTTAAATATTTGAATATTTAAAAATTAATTTTTAATATTCAATATTTAAATATTTAAAAATAATTTTCAATATTTAAATATTTGAAAATTAATTTTTAATATTTAATATTCAATATTTAAATTTTGAATATTTAATATTTGAATATTAAAAAATTAATTTTTAATATTAAATATTTGAAAAATTATTTTCAATATTCAATATTTAAATATTTAATTTTTAATATTTAATATTTAATATTTAAATATTTAATTTTTAATATTTAATATTTAATATTTGAATATTTAATATTTGAATATTTAATATTTAATATTTAATATTTAAATATTTGAAAATTAATTTTTAATATTCAATATTTAAATATTTAACAATTAATATTTAATATTTAATATTTGGATATTTGAAAATTAATTTTTAATATTTAATATTTGAATATTTAAAAATTAATTTTTAATATTTAATAATTAATTTTGAATATTTAATATTTAAATATTTGAAAATTGATTTTTAATATTTAATATTCAATATTTAAATATTTAATAATTAATTTTTAATATTCAATATTTTAATATTGAATAATTAATTTTTAATATTCAATATTTTAATATTTAAAAATTAATTTTCAATATTTAAATATTTGAATATTTAAAATTAATTTTAAGATTCAATATTTAAATATTAATTAATTAATTAATAATATTTAAATATTTGAAAATTTAAAAATTAATATTTAATATTTAATATTTAAATATTTGAAAATTAATATTTAATATTCAATATTTAAATATTTAATAATTAATATTTAATATTTGAATATTTGAAAATTAATTTTTAATATTCAATATTTAAATATTTAAAAATTAATTTTTAATATTTAATATTTGAATATTTAAAAATTGATATTTGATATTCAATATTCAAATATTTAAAAATTAATTTTCAATATTTAAATATTTGAAAATTAATATTTAATATTTAATATTCAATATTTAAATATTTAATAATTAATATTTGATATTTAATATTTGAATATTTAAAAATTAATATTTAATATTTAATATTCAATATTTAAATATTTAATAATTAATATTTGATATTTAATATTTAAATATTTGAAAATAAATTTTTAATATTCAATATTTAAATATTTAACAATTAATATTTAATATTTAATATTTGAATATTTAAAAAATAATTTTTAAGATTCAATATTTAAATATTTAAAAATTAATTTTCAATATTTAAATATTTGAAAATTAATTTTTAATATTTAATATCCAATATTTAAATATTCAATTTTTAATATTTAATATTTAATATTTGAATATTTGAAAATTAATTTTTAATATTTAATATTCAATATTTAAATATTTAATAATTACTTTTTAATATTTAATATTTGAATATTTAAAAATTAATATTTAATATTCAATATTTAAATATTTAAAAATTAATTTTCAATATTTAAATATTTGAAAATTAATTTTTAATATTTAATATTAAATATTTGAAAATTTAAAAATTAATATTTAATATTTAAATATTTGAAAATTAATTTTTAATATTCAATATTTAAATATTTAATAATTAATATTGAATATTTAATATTTGGATATTTGAAAATTATTTTTTAATATTTAATATTCAATATTTAAATATTTAATAATTAATTTTTAATATTTAATATTTGAATATTTAAAACTTATTTTTTAATATTTAATATTTAAATATTTAAAAATTGATATTTGATATTCAATATTCAAATATTTAAAAATTAATTTTCAATATTTAAATATTTGAAAATTAATTTTTAATATTTAATATTCAATATTTGAATATTTAATAATTAATATTTAATATTTAATATTTGAATATTTGAAAATTAATTTTTAATATTTAATATTCAATATTTAAATATTTAATAAATAATATTTGATATTTAATATTTGAATATTCGAAAATTAATTTTCAATTTCTAAAATTAAACATTCAAATATTGAAAAATTTATTTTTAATATTTAAATATTTGAAAATTGATTTTTAATATTCAATATTTTAATATTTAAAAAATAATTTTTAATATTTAATATTTGAATATTTAAAAATTAATTTTTAAGATTCAATATTTAAATATTTAAAAATTAATTTTCAATATTTAAATATTTGAAAATTAATTTTTAATATTTAATATTCAATATTTAAATATTCAATTTTTAATATTTAATATTTAATATTTGAATATTTGAAAATTAATTTTTAATATTTAATATTCAATATTTAAATATTTAATAATTAATTTTTAATATTTAATTATTTAAAAATTGATATTTGATATTTAATAATTAATTTTGAATATTTAATATTTAAATATTTGAAAATTGATTTTTAATATTTAATATTCAATATTTAAATATTTTAAAATTAATTTTTAATATTTAATATTAAATATTTAGATACTTAATAATTAATATTTAATATTCAATATTCTAATATTTAAAAAATAATTTTTAATATTTAATATTCAATATTTAAATATTTAATAATTAATTTTTAATATTTAATTATTTAAAAATTGATATTTGATATTCAATATTTAAATATTTAAAAATTAATTTCTAAAATTCAATATTCAAATATTCTAAAATTTATTTTCAAAATTTAATATTTGGATATTCAAAAATTAATTTTTTATATTTAATATTCAATATTTAAATATTTAATATTTAATATTTAAATATTGAATATTCAATATTTAAATATTAATTAAATAATTACCACTATTTAATATTTGAAAATTTAAAAATTAATATTTAATATTTAAATATTTGAAAATTAATTTTTAATATTCAATATTTTAATATTTAATAATTAATATTTAATATTTAATATTTAATATTTGGATATTTGAAAATTAATTTTTTATATTTAATATTCAACATTTAAATATTTAATAAGTAATATTTAATATTTATTATTTGAATATTTGAAAATTAATTTTTAATATTTAATATTCAATATTTAAATATTTAATAATTAATTTTTAATATTTAATATTTGAATATTTAAAAATTAATTTTTAATATTTAATATTTAAATATTTAAAAATTAATATTTAATATTCAATATTTAAATATTTGAAAATTAATTTTTAATATTTAATATTTCAATATTTAAATATTTAATATTTAATATTTGAATATTTGAAAATTAATTTTTAATTTTTAATGTTCAATATTTTAATATTCAATAATTAATTTTGAATATTCAATATTTGAATATTTAAAAATTAATATTTAATATTTAATGTTTGAAGATTTAAAAATTATTTTTTAATATTAAATATTTAAATATTTAAAAAATAATATTCAATATTTAATATTTGAATATTAAAAAATTAATTTTTAATATTTAATATTCAATATTTAAATATTTAATAATTAATTTTTAATATTTAATATTTGAATATTTAAAATTTAATTTTTAATATTTAATATTTGAATATTTAATATTTAATATTTAAATATTTGAAAATTAATTTTTAATATTTAATATTCAATATTTAAATATTTAATAATTAATTTTTAATATTTAATATTTGAATATTTGAAAATTAATTTTCAATATTTAAATATTTGAAAATTAATTTTTAATATTTATTATTCAATATTTAAATATTTAATATTAAATAATTAATTTTGAATATTCAATATTTGAATATTTAAAAATTATTATTTAATATTTAATGTTTGAAGATTTAAAAATTATTTTTTAATATTAAATATTTAAATATTTAAAAAATAATATTCAATATTTAAATATTCAATAATTAATTTTGAATATTTAATATTCAATATTTAAATATTAATTAATTAATTAATAATATTTAATATTTGAATATTTAAAATTAATATTTAATATTTAATATTTAAATATTTGAAAATTAATTTTTAATATTCAATATTTAAATATTCAATAATTAATTTTGAATATTTAATATTTGAATATTAAAAAATTAATTTTAAATATTGAATATTGGATTATTTAATAATTAGTTTTGAATATTTAATATTTGAATATTAAAAAATTAATTTTTAAGATTCAATATTTCAATATTTAAAAATTACTTTTCAATATTTAAATATTTGAAACTTGATGTTTAATATTTATTATTCTATATTTGAATAGTTAATAATTAATATTTAATATTTAATATTTGAAAATTAATTTTAACTTATTTAATATTCAATATTTAAATATTTAATAATTAATATTTGATATTTAATATTTGAATATTTAAAAATTAATTTTCAATTTCTAAAATTAAATATTCAAATATTGAAATTTTTTTTTTAATATTTAAATATTTGAATATTTAAAAATTAATTTTTATGATTCAGTATTTAAATATTTAAAAATAATTTTCAATATTTAAATATTTGAAAATTAATTTTTAATATTTAATATTCAATATTTAAATATTCAATTTTTAATATTTAATATTTAATATTTGAAAATTAATTTTTAATATTTAATATTCAATATTTAAATATTTAATAATTAATTTTAATATTTAATATTTGAATATTTAAAAATTAATTTTTAAGATTCAATATTTAAATATTTAAAAATTAATTTTCAATATTTAAATATTTGAAATTTATTTTTTAATATCTAATATTCAATATTTGAAAATTTAAAAATTAATATTTAATATTTAAATATTTGAAAATTAATTTTTAATATTCAATATTTAAATATTTAATAATTAATATTTAATATTTAATATTTGGATATTTGAAAATTAATTTTTAATATTTAATATTCAATATTTAAATATTTAATAATTTATTTTTAATATTTAATATTTGAATATTTAAAACTTAATTATTAATATTTAATATTTGAATATTTAAAAATTGATATTTGATATTCAATATTCAAATATTTAAAAATTAATTTTCAATATTTAAATATTCAATTTTTAATATTGAATATTTAATATTTGGATATTTGAAAATTATTTTTTAATATTTAATATTCAATATTTAAATATTTAATTAATAATTTTTAATATTTAAAAATATAATTTTCAATTTCAAAAATTAAATATTCAAATATTGAAAAATTTATTTTTAATATTTAAATATTTGAAAATTGATTTTTAATATTCAATATTTTAATATTTAAATAATAATTTTTAATATTTAATATTTGAATATTTAAAAATTAATTTTTAAGATTCAATATTTAAATATTTAAAAATTAATTTTCAATATTTAAATATTTGAAAATTAATTTTTAATATTTAATATTCAATATTTAAATATTCAATTTTTAATATTTAATATTTAATATTTGAATATTTGAAAATTAATTTTTAATATTTAATATTCAATATTTAAATATTTAATTAATAATATTTAATATTTGAATATTTAAAAATTAATTTTTAATATTTAATAATTAATTTTGAATATTTAATATTTAAATATTTGAAAATTGATTTTTAATATTTAATATTCAATATTTAAATATTTAATAATTAATTTTTAATATTCAATATTCAATATTTCAATATTTAATAATTAATATTTAATATTTATTATTTGAATATTTGAAAATTAATTTTTAATATTTAATATTCAATATTTAAATATTTAATAATTAATTTTTAATATTTAATATTTGAATATTTAAAAATTGATATTTGATATTCAATATTCAAATATTTAAAAATTAATTTCTAAAATTCAATATTTAAATATTCTAAAATTTATTTTCAATATTTAATATTTGGATATTCAAAAATTAATTTTTTATATTTAATATTCAATATTTAAATATTTAATTTTTAATATTCAATATTTAATATTCAATATTTAAATATTAATTAATTAATTATCAATATTTAATATTTGAAAATTTAAAAATTAATATTTAATATTTAAATATTTGAAAATTAATTTTTAATATTCAATATTTAATTATTTATTAATTAATATTTAATATTTAATATTTAATATTTGGATATTTGAAAATTAATTTTTAATATTCAATATTTAAATATTTAATAATTAATATTTAATATTTAATATTTGGATATTTGAAAATTGATTTTTAATATTTAATATTCAATATTTAAATATTTAATAAATAATTTTTAATATTTGATATTTGAATATTTAAAACTTATTTTTTAATATTTAATATTTGAATATTTAAAAATTGATATTTGATATTCAATATTCAAATATTTGAAAATTAATTTTCAATATTTAATATTTCAATATTTAAATATTCAATTTTTAATATTTGAATATTTGAAAATTAATTTTTAATATTTAATATTCAATATTTAAATATTTAATAATTAATTTTTAATATTTAATATTTGAATATTTAAAAATTGATATTTAATATTCAATATTTAAATATTTAAAAATTAATGTCTAATATTCAATATTTAAATATTTAATAATTGATATTTAATATTTAATATTTGGATATTTGAAAATTATTTTTTAATATTTAATATTCAATATTTAAATATTTAATAATTAATTTTTAATATTTAATATTTGAATATTTAAAATTTAATTTTTAATATTTAATATTTGAATATTTAAAAATTAATATTTAATATTTGAATATTTGAAAATTAATTTTTAATGTTCAATATTCAATATTTAAATATTTAATAATTAATTTTTAATATTTAATATTTGAATATTTGAAAATTAATTTTCAATATTTAAATATTTGAAAATTAATTTTTAATATTTATTATTCAATATTTAAATATTTAATTTTTAATATTTAATATTTAATATTCAATATTTAAATATTTAATAATTAATAATTAATATTTAATATTTGAATATTTAAAAATTAATTTTTAAGATTCAATATTTAAATATTTAAAAATTTATTTTCAATATTTAAATATTTAATTTTTAATATTTAATATTCGAAATTTGAATATTAATTAATTAATTAATAATATTTATTATTTGAAAATTTAAAAATTAATATTTAATATTTAATATTTAAATATTTGAAAATTAGTTTTTAATATTCAATATTTAAATATTTAATAATTAATATTTAATATTTGAATATTTGAAAATTAATTTTTAATATTTAATATTTGAATATTTAAAAATTAATTTTTAATATTTAATATTTGAATATTTAATATTTGATATTTGATTTTCAATATTCAAATATTTAAAAATTAATTTTCAATATTTAAATATTTGAAAATTAATTTTTAATATTTAATATTCAATATTTGAATATTTAATAATTAATATTTAATATTTAATATTTTAAATATTTGAAAATTGATTAATATTTAATATTCAATATTTAAATATTTAATAATTAATATTTGATATTTAATATTTGAATATTTAAAAATTCATTTTCAAGTTCTAAAATTAAATATTCAAATATTGAAAATTTTTTTTTATATTTAAATATTTGAATATTTAAAAATTAATTTTTAATATTCAATATTTAAATATTTAAAAATAATTTTTAATATTTAATATTCAATATTTAAATATTCAATTTTTAATATTTAATATTTAATATTTGAATATTTGAAAATTAATTTTTAATATTTAATATTCAATATTTAAATATTTAATAATTAATTTTCAATATTTAAATTTTTGAAAATTAATTTTTAATATTGAATATTAAATATTTGAATATTTAATAATTAATATTTAATATTTGAATATTTGAAAATTAATTTTTAATATTCAATATTCAATATTTAAATATTTATTAATTAATTTTTAATATTTAATATTTGAATATTTAAAAATTAATTTTCAATATTTAAATATTTGAAAAATAATTTTTAATATTTAATATTCAATATTTAAATATTTGAAAATTAATTTTTAATATTTAATATTCAATATTTTAATATTTAATATTTAATATTCAATATTTAAATATTTAATAATTTATATTTAATATTTGAATATTTAAAAATTAATTTTTAAGATTCAATATTTAAACATTTAAAAATTAATTTTCAATATTTAAATATTTGAAAATTAATTTTTAATATTCAATATTTAAATATTTAATAATTAATATTTAATATTTATTATTTGAATACTTGAAAATTATTTTTAATATTTAATATTTGAATATTAAAAAAATAACTTTTAATATTTAATAATTGAATATTTAATAATTAATTTTTATTATTTAATATTTGAATATTTAGTAATTAATATTTAAAATTCAATATTCAAATATTTAAAAATTAATTTTCAATATTTAAATATTTGAAAATTAATTTTTAATATTTAATATTCAATATTTGAATATTTAATAATTAATTTTTAATATTTGAATATTTGAAAATTAATTTTTAATATTTAATACTCAATATTTAAACATTTAATAATTAATATTTGATATTTAAAAATTGATATTTGATATTCAATATTCAAATATTTAAAAATTAATATTCAATATTTAAATATTTAATAATTAATTTTTAATATTCAATATTCAATATTTAAATATTTAATAATTAATATTTAATATTTAATATTTGTATATTTGAAAATTAATTTTTAATATTTAATATTCAATATTTAAATATTTAATAATTAATTTTTAATATTTAATATTTGAATATTTAAAAATTGATATTTGATACTCAATATTTAAATATTCAAAAATTAATTTCTAAAATTCAATACTTAATCAAACATTCTAAAATTTATTTTCAATATTTAATATTTGGATATTCAAAAATTAATTTTTTATATTTAATGTTCAATATTTAAATATTTAATTTTTAATATTCAATATTTAATATTCAATATTTAAATATTAATTAATTAATTATCAATATTTAATATTTGAAAATTTAAAAATTAATATTTAATATTTAAATATTTGAAAATTAATTTTTAATATTCAATATTTAAATATTTAATAATTAATATTTAATATTTAATATTTAATATTTGGATATTTGAAAATTAATTTTTAATATTCAATATTTAAATATTTAATAATTAATATTTAATATTCAATATTTGGATATTTGAAAACTAATTTTTAATATTTAATATTCAATATTTAAATATTTAATAAATAATTTTTAATATTTAATATTTGAATATTTAAAACTTAATTTTTAATATTTATTATTTGAATATTTAAAAATTGATATTTGATATTCAATATTCAAATATTTGAAAATTAATTTTCAATATTTAATATTCAATATTTAAATATTCAATTTTTAATATTTGAATATTTGAAAATTAATTTTTAATATTTAATATTCAATATTTAAATATTTAATAATTAATTTTTAATATTTAATATTTGAATATTTAAAAATTGATATTTGATATTCAATATTTAAATATTTAAAAATTAATGTCTAATATTCAATATTTAAATATTTAATAATTGATATTTAATATTTAATATTTGGATATTTGAAAATTAATTTTTAATATTTAATATTCAATATTTAAATTTTTAATAATTAATTTTTAATATTTAATATTTGAATATTTAAAATTTAATTTTTAATATGTAATATTTGAATATTTAATATTCAATATTTGAATATTTGAAAATTAATTTTTAATGTTCAATATTCAATATTTAAATATTTAATAATTAATTTTTAATATTTAATATTTGAATATTTGAAAATTAATTTTCAATATTTAAATATTTGAAAATTAATTTTTAATATTTAATATTCAACATTTAAATATTTAATTCTTAATATTTAATATTTAATATTCAATATTTAAATATTTAATAATTAATAATTAATATTTAATATTTGAATATTTAAAAATTAATTTTTAAGATTCAATATTTAAATATTTAAAAATTTATTTTCAATATTTAAATATTTAATTTTTAATATTTAATATTCAATATTTGAATATTAATTAATTAATTAATAATATTTATTATTTGAATATTTAGAAATTAATATTTAATATTTAATATTTAAATATTTGAAAATTAATTTTTAATATTCAATATTTAAATATTTAATAATTAATATTTAATATTTGAATACTTGAAAATTAATTTTTAATATTTAATATTTGAATATTTAAAAATTAATTTTTAATATTTCATATTTGAATATTTAAAAATTGATATTTGATATTCAATATTCAAATATTTAAAAATTAATTTTCAATATTTAAATATTTGAAAATTAATTTTTAATATTTAATATTCAATATTTGAATATTTAATAATTAATATTTAATATTTGAATATTAATTTTTAATATTTAATATTCAATATTTAAATATTTAATAATTAATATTTGATATTTAATATTTGAATATTTAAAAATTAATTTTCAATTTCTAAAATTAAATATTCAAATATTGAAAATTTTTTATATTTAAATATTTGAATATTTAAAAATTAATTTTTAAGATTCAATATTTAAATATTTAAAAATAATTTTTAATATTGAATATTCAATAATTAAATATTCAATTTTTAATAATTAATATTTAATATTTGAATATTTGAAAATTAATTTTTAATATTTAATATTCAATATTTAAATATTTAATAATTAATTTCTAATATTTAATATTTGAATATTTAAAAATTGATATTTGATATTCAATATTCAAATATTTAAAAATGAATTTTCAATATTTAAAGTTTTGAAAAGTAATTTTGAATATTTAATATTCAATATTTGAATATTTAATAATTAATATTTAATATTTGAATAATTGAAAATTAATTTTTAATATTCAATATTCATTATTTAAATATTTATTAATTAATTTTTAATGTTTAATATTTGAATATTTAAAAATTAATTTTCAATATTTAAATATTTGAAAAATAATTTTTAATATTTAATATTCAATATTTAAATATTTGAAAATTAATTTTTAATATTTAATATTCAATATTTAAATATTTAATTTTTAATATTTAATATTTAATATTCAATATTTAAATATTTAATAATTTATATTTAATATTTGAATATTTAAAAATTAATTTTTAAGATTCAATATTTAAACATTTAAAAATTAATTTTCAATATTTAAATATTTGAAAATTAATTTTTAATATTCAATATTTAAATATTTAATAATTAATATTTAATATTTAATATTTGAATACTTGAAAATTATTTTTAATATTTAATATTTGAATATTTAAAAATTAACTTTTAATATTTAATATGTGAATATTTAAAAATTAATTTTTAATATTTAATATTTGAATATTTAAAAATTGATATTTGATATTCAATATTAAAATATTTAAAAATTAATTTTCAATATTTAAATTTTTTGAAAATTAATTTTCAATATTTAATATTCAATAATTGAATATTTAATAATTAATTTTTAATATTTGAATATTTGAAAATTAATTTTTAATATTTAATACTCAATATTTAAACATTTAATAATTAATATTTGATATTTAAAAATTGATATTTGATATTCAATATTCAAATATTTAAAAATTAATTTTCAATATTTAAATATTTGAAAATTAATTTTTAATATTTAATATTAAATATTTGAATATTTAATAATTAATATTTAATATTTAATATTTGAATATTTAAAAATTAATATTTAATATTCAATATTTAAATATTTAATAATTAATATCTAATATTTAATATTTGAATATTTGAAAATTAATTTTTCATATTTAATATTCAATATTTAAATATTTAATAATTAATTTTTAATATGTAATATATTCAATATTTTAATATTTAAAAATTAATTTTTAATATCTAATATTTGAATATTTAAAAATTAATTTCTAAAATTCAATATTCAAATATTCTAAAATTTATTTTCAATATTTAATATTTGGATATTCAAAAATTAATTTCTAAAATTCAATATTCAAATATTCAAAAATGAATTTTTAAAATTTAATGTTCAATATTTAAATATTTGATTTATAATTTTTAATATTTAATATTCAATATTTAAATATTTAATAATAAATTTTTAATACTCAAATATTCAAAAATTAATTTTCAATATTTAATATTGAATATTTAAAAATTAATTTTTGATATTCAATATTTAAATATTTAAAAATTAATTTCTAAGATTCAATATTCAAATATTCCAAAATTCATTTTTAATAATTAATATTTGGATACTCAAAAATTAATTTTTAATATTTAATATATTCAATATTTTAATATTTAAAAATTAATCTTTAATATCTAATATTTCAATATTTAAAAATTAATTTCTAAAATTCAATATTCAAATATTCAAAAATTAATTTTCAATATTTAATATTGAATATTTAAAAATTAATTTTTGATATTCAATATTTAAATATTTAAAAATTAATTTCTAAGATTCAATATTCAAATATTCCAAAATTCATTTTTAATAATTAATATTTGGATATTCAAAAATTAATTTTTAATATTTAATATTTGAATATTTAAAAATTAGTATTTAATATTCAATATTTAAATATTTAATATTTAATATTTGAATATTTGAAAATTCATTTTTAATATTTAATATTCAATATTTAAATATTTAATAATTAATTTTTAATATTTAATATTTGAATATTTAAAAATTAATTTTTAATATTTAATATTTGAATATTTATAAATTGATATTTGATATTCAATATTCAAATATTCAAAAATAACATTTTAATATTCAATATTTGAATTTTTGAAAATTAATTTTTAATGTTTAATTTTTGAATATTTAAAAATTCATTTTTAATATTCAATATTTAAATATTTATAAATTAATTTCCAACATTTAAATATTTGAAAATTGATTTTTAATATTTAATATTCAATATTTAAATATTCAAAAATTAATTTCTAAAATTCAATGTTCTAAAATTCAAAAATTAATTTTTAATATTTAATATTGAATATTTAAAAATTAAATTTTGATATTCAATATTTAAATATTTAAAAATTAATTTCTAAAATTCAATATTCAAATCTTCTAAAATTCATTTTTAATAATTATTATTTGGATATTCAAAAATTAATTTTTAATATTTGATATTCAGTATTTAAATATTTAATAATTAATTTATAATATTTAATATTTAAATATTTGAAAATTAATTTTTAATATTTAATATTCAATAATTAAATATTTAATAATTAATTTTTAATATTTAATATTTGAATATTTGAAAATTAATTTTTGATTTTTAATATTTGAATATTTAAAAATTCATTTTTAATATTCAATATTTGAATATTTAAAAATTCATTTTTAATATTCAATATTTAAATATTTAAATGTTTAAAAATTAAGTTTTAATATTTAATATTTGAATATTTGGAAATTAATTTTTAATATTTAATATTCAATATTCAAATATTCAATAATTTATTTTTAATATTCATTATTTAAATATTTAAAAATAGATAATTATTAAATATTTAAATATTTAAAAATTAATTTTCAATAAGTATTTAATATTTGAATATTCAAAAATTATTTTTTAATATTTAATTTTTGAATTTTTGAAAATTAATTTTTAATATTTAATATTTATTCTTAAATATTTACAAATTAATTTTCAATATTTAAATATTTGAAAATTGATTTTTAATATTTAATATTCAATATTTAAATATTCAAAAATTAATTTCCAAAATTCAATATTGAAATATTCAAAAATTTATTTTGCAGTATTTAATATTCAATATTTAAATTTTTAATAAATAATTTTTAATATTCAAATATTCAAAAATTAATTTTTAATTTTTAATATTGAATATTTAAAAATTAATTTTTGATATTCAATATTGAAATATTTAAAAATTAATTTCTACGATTCAATATTCAAATATTCTAAAATTCATTTTTAATGATTAATATTTGGATATTTAAAAATTAATATTTAATATTTAATATTTAAATATTTGAAAATTACTTTTTAATATTAAATAATCAATATTTAAATATTTAATAATTAATTTTTAATATTTAATATTTGAATATTTAAAAATTAATATTTAATATTTGAATATTTAAAAATTAATTTTTAATATTTAAATATTTGAAAATTAATATTTAATATTCAATATTTAAATATTTATTAATTAATTTTTAATATTTAATATTTGAATATTTAAAAATTAATTTCTAAAATTCAATATTCAAATATTCTAAAATTTATTTTTAATATTTTATATTTGAATATTTGAAAATTAATTTTTGATATTTAATATTCAATATTTAAATATGTAATAATTAATTTTCAATATCTAATATCTGAATATTTGAAAATTAATTTTTAATATTCAATATTTAAATATTTGAATGTTTAAAAATTAATTTTTAATATTTAATATTTGAATATTTGGAAATTAATTTTTAATATTTTATATTCAATATTAAAATATTCAATAATTTATTTTTAATATTCATTATTTAAATATTTAAAAATAGATAATTAAGTATTAAATATTTAAATATTTAAAAATTAATTTTCAATAAGTATTTAATATTTGAATATTTAAAAATTAATTTTCAATATTTAGATATTTGAAAATTAATTTTTAATATTTAATATTCAATATTTAAATATTTGTAAATTTATATTTAATATGAAAATATTTGTAAATTAATATTGAATTTTAAATACTTATTTGTAAATTACTTTTTTATATGATTTTAGTAAGAATTTCAGAATCGCGCAGCTTCATATTTTATCCATCAGAGATTTCAATCTTCAGGGCAACGAGAGAAAAATGTTGACAAAATACATTTGAACATGTTACTGATTCAGATTTTGGAAGTAGGCATAGACCAAGAGCCCAAAATTTCCATATTGTCGAAAAAATTCACAAAAATCTTTCAAAATACATACTCGTTTTATTTATTTTGAAAGCTCTGATATCACAAAGTAGTTCATACCGAGCAACCTTACATATAGGTACATTTAACACAAAATGTTTTTAATTAAAGCAGTACATATGTATACATAACTGATAGGTAATTTATTGATTTTGTATATCGTTTGTAACACGAGCTGCAGCTTTCATGTGTAACAAGCTCAAAGAACTGACTGAAATAACAAATACTTAATGTAAAAAATATCAGCTCATTTTAATTTTCTCCAAACCTTCGCGTATTTGATCACCAAGAGCCTTATCAACTTTGTAGAAATTCTTCAGCACTCTTTTCTGAAAAATGTGGAGTGAATACTCATATAGGTATTCGCAATCGTATTTCACGACGTTGTTTTTACCAAGCATCTCATGAAAATTATTTATAAATTATTGCAAACCTGAACATGAGGAGCAACACCAACTAAACTGGGCACAACATTCTGCACGAATCTGGTACGTTCACCTGGGGTAAGTTGTTTCGTCCAAAACTGTCTAGGTTGAACGAAATCATCTTCATCGCCTGTATCATATCTGGAAAAACACAAAATTTTGTGTTTTTTGGTTTTACATGTCTTTATGCAATAATTTCAACAGAAAATTTTGAATGTTAAACCTTTTCCATTCCTGGCATTTATTTTAAACCGATGATAATGACTTTTTTCGACCTATCTACATACCTATGTACCTACCTATACCTACTTAAAAAGTGAAAATGACCCGGTGAATCCAACTGATGATTAGGAAATAAAATTTTTTCTTCGATGATATTCTAAAACTGAAATGTATTCTCAGAAAAATCGCTTCAACTTTTTTTTTAGGTACCTATTTACTTCTTTTTGAAAATTTTATACCACCAATGGATTTTAAGACATAGTGAGGAGAGGAAAATGTGAAGTCACGCAGGGGAAATTATTACCACATCGTTTTACAGTCTTTTCACAACTTTTTTGCTGCTTTTCCAATATTCTATTTTATTAAAAAAAAAAAAACTTAATAGTTTTTTCAAGAAGAAAAAAAGTACCTAGGAAAAATATCATTCTTCCAAAATTTTGATTTCACTGTAAATATGTTTTGCCCAAAGAAATCTTTTTTTTTGAAACCGGTGAGATAATTGAGGAGTGTCGTTGCAAAACGCAACATCTCCGAAAACCTGATTTTTGGGAAATCGCAAAAAACTGTCATTCAAAATTGGGAGGGGGGTTTGGCTCGGGGCGGTCTCATTGGAAAGCTTAGGGCCTTAGCTACATGTTTTGGGGTTATTTCGCACTTGTATCTCAAGGAGGGTTGGAGGGAAGGGGTAAAAAAAAAAGATGTTGCGTTTTGCAACGAAACTCCTCAATTTATGCCTTAAGCCTTCAAATTATTGATTTCCAACCTTGCTGTAGGTAAAGTGTTTAAAATAGTAGATAGGAAGGTAAGTACCTGTCGACAATTCCGTCAGCATGGAAAGTTGAAAGTTTTCCTTTTGGATCTGGTTCCGGTCCTCCAAAACTATTCGGATAATAATTAGGTGCACCTTTCTGATTATAAAAAACTTGACCTCCATCTCTTTGATAGTTGGTAACTCTGACACGATACGGACAATTGACTGGTAATTGCAAATAATTAGTCCCCAATCTGTGTAGCTGAGTATCACCGTATGCGAACATACGACCCTAAAAAAATAGATGGGTAATGGAATTAATTCAAGTAAAGTCAAATTACCTTCACGTAAGTAATTTTGAACAAAGTAAAAAATGAAGCAAGTTGTCGATTTAGAATTTACCTGAAATACTCTATCAGGAGCGGGTTCAATGCCAGGTATCAAATTACGTGGATCAAACGCCAACTGTTCTACGTCAGCAAAGTAATTTGTCGGATTCCTATTTAAAACTAGTTTACCGACTGGAATGAATGGAAATTCTTCAGGTGGTAATACCTATAACAATGAAAGAATTTGCAATTAAAAAGTATGTAGGTACTTATGTTTGAAAAGAGATCTATGAACTCGAAACAAAAATTATTTTTAAATGAGTAAATAAAAGTCATGCCAACTGAAGAAATATCCTAATTGACGATAAAGTTTTGGGTTCAATAGGTACAATCTACCTACCTCCCACAACTACTAAAGTTTTTGAAAAATTTCTAGCATAAAAAAAACACCGATAAAACTTCAGATAAAAAATTCAGTGCCAAAAAACTGCTGATGAGCAAAAAATATAAAAATTCTTCAAAATAATTCTGTAAATCTGAAAATATTCTGCAAGGACGCTGCAAGAATTCTGCAAAAAATCTACCTAAACAAGAATTTTACAATGAGTGCAAAATTCTGCACAAAATCGGGAAAGAAGCATTCCGTAAATAATCTGCCAGAATTGTGCAAAGAATCATGCCTTGCGAGAATTTTGCAAGAATTCGACAAAAATTCTGCATCGAATTTGCAAGAATAATTGCAAACAATCCAACAATTCAAAACTGCGAACAAATCCACATTTTTCTTCAACAAAATTTATTTGAGAAAATCGAAAAAGAAAAGTAGGTACCTTGGACAGTAACGATCGCCATAGATGTTTAAACTTTAAAATCTAAATTGCAGATATTTATTTCATCTTGTAATCGTTCTAAAAGTACCGACAGATTTATTGACTTTAACCCGTGTAGGTACTTGAAAAACATAGAACAATCGCCACAAAAAATATTCAAACACCGGTTAATCACAATATTGCATACCTTGGTGACATCAAAAGCATATTTATAAGATTTAGCTTTTTCTGGTGTTATTATCTGAATATACATAGTCCATGTCGGAATATTTCCATTTTTGATAGCGGTATATAAATCACGAACAGCGTAATCCGGGTCGACTCCTGTCAATTTGGCTGCTACATCCGAAGGTAAATTTTTAACCCCTTGATCAGGCTGAAAAAAAATCAGAGATCAAATACCCATACCTAAAAATCAGACTTCAAATATCTGAAAATTAGACTCATCTTACTAGAAAATGAAATCTGGCATGGGATACTTCGCCATCTTTATTGACCAATTTAAAACTATGAATTGCGTGACCTTCCATGTGCCTATAACCATTCGGTATTCCTTGATCCGAAAAACCAAACATGATTATATTCATGGTTTCCGGACGAGAACTAGCAAAATCCCAGAATATGGTAGGATCCTGAAATGATTCGTGAAATTAGATTCAAAATATCTGCGAATTAAAAATTTCATGGTAGGTCTTGGATTTTCATTGAATGAATAAGCTCCTCCCTCTTGGCCTTATTATTTATTCCCAAAATTCCCAAGTATTTTTGTTTGTTGTAAGTAAGTAGTTCCTTTGTGAAAAAAAAGGACCGAGCACTTAATGCTTATGATGTGCCAAATTTTCTCGTTCCCCCTCCTTAAGTGAATTTACTCGTATTTCCGTATCCGATTTCTAAATTTTG
>JAZDXF010000031.1:0-14026 GCA_038380155.1 Pseudococcus jackbeardsleyi
AAATAAGTTTAGGGATTGAAAAATGAGTTTTACTTTTTCAAAATGATAGAACGATTTTGTAAATTTAAACCTCTGCTTCGGCATCCTCCAAACCAATTACCATGGAAGCAAAAACGAAAAAAGGTCCCCCAATTCTGTGAACACAAAAACCCCCAAAATACCTACACAGATAAAAAATAAAAAGTGAACATACGAAAATGTTCATCTTCAGAAGAGGAATTCAACGGTTGAAACTGAATTTAATTTACGGAATTCGAGTTTAAAATACCTCACTCCAAAATTATTTAATTTACGATTGTGGTATGCTCGAGGTATTGATCTGCCAACTACGAGTAAAATACCCCACAAAATATGCGGTCACTAAAAAACGCACTCTTGACAGAGGTCATCTCAGGGGTACTGATATGCCTCCCAAGGTATCCCACAAAATATATCATACAAAAATTATTCCATTTCCAATTGGGGTATGCTGGGAATATTTAACTGCCTCCCAAAGTACTTCACAAAATATTTGGCCACTGAAAAAGTGCATTCTTGATTGAGGTTTTCCTGGGGTAGATACAGATATGACGAAAACGACCCCAAAAATACTTCATTCCAAAACTATCTCATTTTTTATTGGGGTATGCTGGAGGTATTCATCTACCTCCCAAAAAACATCAAAATATAACTGACTATTGAAAAATTGCCTGCTCAAAATTAAATGATAAATAAACAATTGATTGTTCTTGATGAGAGGATTCCAAAGATGTGATTAGATGTTGAGATTTGAGCGATTTGCGTCCAAATTACAGGCATCTTCCTACATCAACTATCCGAGAAAAAAAAAAACGGATTCCGAAAATGTATTGGTGTTTGCAATTTGGATGATTTCCGGAAAAGTTGCCAGAATTTTTCCTCGCGAGGTCTGTCCCAAAAATCTACCCTTCGAGCAAAAAACCAACTTCCACCCAAATCCTCGAAATTGAATGGTAAAAAAAAACATTCGTTTGTTCATGACGAGAGGATTCCAAAAATGTATTGGTTTTTGCATTTTGACCAATTTTTGGCCGAGTTACGAGCGTTTTTCTTCATCAACTACTCGTACCAAGGCCGCAAAAAAGCTATCTCCCGTCTAAATGCTCGAAATGGGATGGTAAAAAAACCATTCAAAAGTGCTTGACGAGAGGGTTCTGAAAATGTATTAGTTTTTGCATTTTGAGCAATTTTCGAAAAAGTTAGCAGCATTTTTCTCAATCTTGCAATCTGAAACTACCCTTCACAGCAAAAAACCAACTTCCACCCAAATGCTCGAAATGGGACGGTGAAAAAACCATTCAAAAGTGCTTGACGAGAGGATTCCGAAAATGTATTAGTTTTTGCATTTTGGGTGATTTTCGAAAAAGTTACCAGAATTTTTGTGCGCGAGGTCTTCCCCATGAATCTACCCTTCACAGCAAAAAACCAACTTCCACCCAAATGCTCGAAATGGGATGGTAAAAAAGCCATTCGATAGTGCTTGACGAGAGGAATCCGAAAATGTATTAGTTTTTGCATTTTGGGTGATTTTCGAAAAAGTTGTTACCAGAATTTTTGTGCGCGAGGTCTTCCCCATGAATCTACCCTTCACAGCAAAAAAACAACTTCCACCCAAATGCTGGAAATGGGATGGTAAAAAAAACCATTCGATTGTGCTTGACGAGAGGATTCCGAAAATGTATTAGTTTTTGCATTTTGAGCAATTCCCGACCGAGTAACCAGCATTTTCCTCAATCTGCAATCTGCGAAAACCAATATTATCTCTCACCCAAATGCTCGAAATGGGATGGTAAAAAAACCATTCGATAGTGCTTGACGAGAGGATTCCGAAAATGTATTAGTTTTTGCATTTTGGGTGATTTTCGAAAAAGTTACCAGAATTTTTGTGCGCGAGGTCTTCCCCATGAATCTACCCTTCACAGCAAAAAACCAACTTCCACCCAAATGCTCGAAATTGAACGATGAAAAAACCATTCGTTTGTTCACGACGAGAGGATTCCAAAAATATATTTGTTTTTACATTTTGAGCAATTTTTGGCCAAGTTACGGGCGTTTCTCTTCATCAACTATCTAGGCAGCAAAAAGCTATCTCCCGTCCAAATGCTCGAAATGGGATGGTAAAAAACCATTCGTTTGTTCATGACGAGAGGATTTCAAAAATGTATTAGTTTTTGTATTTTGAGCAATTTTTGGCCGAGTTACGGGCATTTCTCTGCGGCGCCGACCATCCATCAATCAGCCGCGCCGGAAGAAAAGTCAACTGTCGTTCTAATGCTCCAAAATTTTTCGTAAAAACCATTCGATTCGTCTCGACGAGAGGATTCCAAAAATGTGGTCGTTTTTGCATTTTGAGTGATTTTCGAAACAGTTGCCTGAATTTTTCCTCAAAAATCTACCCTTCACAGCAAAAAACCAACTTCCACCCAAATGCTCGAAATGGGATGGTGAAAAAACCATTCGATTGTGCTTGACGAGAGGATTCCGAAAATGTATTAGTTTTTGCATTTTGAGCAATTCCCGACCGAGTAACCAGCATTTTCCTCAATCTGCAATCTGCGAAAACCAATATTATCTCTCACCCAAATGCTCGAAATGGGATGGTAAAAACCATTCGATAGTGCTTGACGAGAGGATTCCGAAAATGTATTAGTTTTTGCATTTTGGGTGATTTTCGAAAAAGTTACCAGAATTTTTGTGCGCGAGGTCTTCCCCATGAATCTACCCTTCACAGCAAAAAACCAACTTCCACCCAAATGCTCGAAATTGAACGATGAAAAACCATTCGTTTGTTCATGACGAGATGATTCCAAAAATGTATTCGTTTTTTCATTTTGAGCAATTTTTGGCCAAGTTACGGGCGTTTCTCTTCATCAACTATCTAGGCAGCAAAAAAGCTATCTCCCGTCCAAATGCTCGAAATGGGATGGTAAAAAAACCATTCGTTTGTTCATGACGAGAGGATTTCAAAAATGTATTAGTTTTTGTATTTTGAGCAATTTTTGGCCGAGTTACGGGCATTTCTCTGCGGCGCCGACCATCCATCAATCAGCCGCGCCGGAAGAAAAGTCAACTTTCGTTCTAATGCTCCAAAATTTTTCGTAAAAAAACCATTCGATTCGTCTCGACGAGAGGATTCCAAAAATGTGGTCGTTTTTGCATTTTGAGTGATTTTCGAAACAGTTGCCTGAATTTTTCCTCAAAAATCTACCCTTCACAGCAAAAAACCAACTTCCACCCAAATGCTCGAAATGGGATGGTGAAAAAACCATTCGATTGTGCTTGACGAGAGGATTCCGAAAATGTATTAGTTTTTGCATTTTGAGCAATTCCCGACCGAGTAACCAGCATTTTCCTCAATCTGCAATCTGCGAAAACCAATATTATCTCTCACCCAAATGCTCGAAATGGGATGGTAAAAAAACCATTCGATAGTGCTTGACGAGAGGATTCCGAAAATGTATTAGTTTTTGCATTTTGGGTGATTTTCGAAAAAGTTACCAGAATTTTTGTGCGCGAGGTCTTCCCCATGAATCTACCCTTCACAGCAAAAAACCAACTTCCACCCAAATGCTCGAAATTGAACGATGAAAAAACCATTCGTTTGTTCACGACGAGAGGATTCCAAAAATATATTTGTTTTTACATTTTGAGCAATTTTTGGCCAAGTTACGGGCGTTTCTCTTCATCAACTATCTAGGCAGCAAAAAAGCTATCTCCCGTCCAAATGCTCGAAATGGGATGGTAAAAAAACCATTCGTTTGTTCATGACGAGAGGATTTCAAAAATGTATTAGTTTTTGTATTTTGAGCAATTTTTGGCCGAGTTACGGGCATTTCTCTGCGGCGCCGACCATCCATCAATCAGCCGCGCCGGAAGAAAAGTCAACTTTCGTTCTAATGCTCCAAAATTTTTCGTAAAAACCATTCGATTCGTCTCGACGAGAGGATTCCAAAAATGTGGTCGTTTTTGCATTTTGGGTGATTTTCGACAAAGTTGCCTGAATTTTTCCTCAAAAATCTACCCTTCACCGCAAAAACCAACTTCCACCCAAATGCTCGAAATGGGATGGTAAAAACCATTCCACAGTGCTTGACGAGAGGATTCCGAAAATGTATTAGTTTTTGCATTTTGAGCAATTCCCGACCGAGTAACCAGCATTTTCCTCAATCTGCAATCTGCGAAAACCAATATTATCTCTCACCCAAATGCTCGAAATGGGATGGTAAAAAAACCATTCGATAGTGCTTGACGAGAGGATTCCGAAAATGTATTAGTTTTTGCATTTTGGGTGATTTTCGAAAAAGTTACCAGAATTTTTGTGCGCGAGGTCTTCCCCATGAATCTACCCTTCACAGCAAAAACCAACTTCCACCCAAATGCTCGAAATTGAACGATGAAAAAACCATTCGTTTGTTCACGACGAGAGGATTCCAAAAATATATTTGTTTTTACATTTTGAGCAATTTTTGGCCAAGTTACGGGCGTTTCTCTTCATCAACTATCTAGGCAGCAAAAAAGCTATCTCCCGTCCAAATGCTCGAAATGGGATGGTAAAAAAACCATTCGTTTGTTCATGACGAGAGGATTTCAAAAATGTATTAGTTTTTGTATTTTGAGCAATTTTTGGCCGAGTTACGGGCATTTCTCTGCGGCGCCGACCATCCATCAATCAGCCGCGCCGGAAGAAAAGTCAACTTTCGTTCTAATGCTCCAAAATTTTTCGTAAAAAAACCATTCGATTCGTCTCGACGAGAGGATTCCAAAAATGTGGTCGTTTTTGCATTTTGGGTGATTTTCGAAAAAGTTGCCTGAATTTTTCCTCAAAAATCTACCCTTCACCGCAAACAACCAAGTTCCACCCAAATGCTCGAAATGGGATGGTGAAAAAACCATTCGATTGTGCTTGACGAGAGGATTCCGAAAATGTATTAGTTTTTGCATTTTGAGCAATTCCCGACCGAGTAACCAGCATTTTCCTCAATCTGCAATCTGCGAAAACCAATATTATCTCTCACCCAAATGCTCGAAATGGGATGGTAAAAACCATTCGATAGTGCTTGACGAGAGGATTCCGAAAATGTATTAGTTTTTGCATTTTGGGTGATTTTCGAAAAAGTTACCAGAATTTTTGTGCGCGAGGTCTTCCCCATGAATCTACCCTTCACAGCAAAAAACCAACTTCCACCCAAATGCTCGAAATTGAACGATGAAAAAACCATTCGTTTGTTCACGACGAGAGGATTCCAAAAATATATTTGTTTTTACATTTTGAGCAATTTTTGGCCAAGTTACGGGCGTTTCTCTTCATCAACTATCTAGGCAGCAAAAAAGCTATCTCCCGTCCAAATGCTCGAAATGGGATGGTAAAAAAACCATTCGTTTGTTCATGACGAGAGGATTTCAAAAATGTATTAGTTTTTGTATTTTGAGCAATTTTTGGCCGAGTTACGGGCATTTCTCTGCGGCGCCGACCATCCATCAATCAGCCGCGCCGGAAGAAAAGTCAACTTTCGTTCTAATGCTCCAAAATTTTTCGTAAAAAAACCATTCGATTCGTCTCGACGAGAGGATTCCAAAAATGTGGTCGTTTTTGCATTTTGAGTGATTTTCGAAACAGTTGCCTGAATTTTTCCTCAAAAATCTACCCTTCACAGCAAAAAACCAACTTCCACCCAAATGCTCGAAATGGGATGGTGAAAAAACCATTCGATTGTGCTTGACGAGAGGATTCCGAAAATGTATTAGTTTTTGCATTTTGAGCAATTCCCGACCGAGTAACCAGCATTTTCCTCAATCTGCAATCTGCGAAAACCAATATTATCTCTCACCCAAATGCTCGAAATGGGATGGTAAAAAAACCATTCGATAGTGCTTGACGAGAGGATTCCGAAAATGTATTAGTTTTTGCATTTTGGGTGATTTTCGAAAAAGTTACCAGAATTTTTGTGCGCGAGGTCTTCCCCATGAATCTACCCTTCACAGCAAAAACCAACTTCCACCCAAATGCTCGAAATTGAACGATGAAAAAACCATTCGTTTGTTCACGACGAGAGGATTCCAAAAATATATTTGTTTTTACATTTTGAGCAATTTTTGGCCAAGTTACGGGCGTTTCTCTTCATCAACTATCTAGGCACAAAAGCTATCTCCCTTCCAAATGCTCGAAATGGGATGGTAAAAAAACCATTCGTTTGTTCATGACGAGAGGATTTCAAAAATGTATTAGTTTTTGTATTTTGAGCAATTTTTGGCCGAGTTACGGGCATTTCTCTGCGGCGCCGACCATCCATCAATCAGCCGCGCCGGAAGAAAAGTCAACTTTCGTTCTAATGCTCCAAAATTTTTCGTAAAACCATTCGATTCGTCTCGACGAGAGGATTCCAAAAATGTGGTCGTTTTTGCATTTTGGGTGATTTTCGAAAAAGTTGCCTGAATTTTTCCTCAAAAATCTACCCTTCACAGCAAAAACCAACTTCCACCCAAATGCTCGAAATGGGATGGTAAAAAACCATGCGATTGTGCTTGACGAGCGGATTCCGAACATGTCTTAGTTTGTGCATTTTGAGCAATTCCCGACCGAGTAACCAGCATTTTCCTCAATCTGCAATCTGCGAAAACCAATATTATCTCTCTCCCAAATGCTCGAACTGGGATGGTAAAAACCATTCGATAGTGCTTGACGAGAGGATTCCGAAAATGTATTAGTTTTTGCATTTTGGGTGATTTTCGAAAAAGTTACCAGAATTTTTGTGCGCGAGGTCTTCCCCATGAATCTACCCTTCACAGCAAAAAACCAACTTCCACCCAAATGCTCGAAATTGAACGATGAAAAAACCATTCGTTTGTTCACGACGAGAGGATTCCAAAAATATATTTGTTTTTACATTTTGAGCAATTTTTGGCCAAGTTACGGGCGTTTCTCTTCATCAACTATCTAGGCAGCAAAAATCTATCTCCCTCCCAAATGCTCGAAATGGGATGGTAAAAAAACCATTCGTTTGTTCATGACGAGAGGATTTCAAAAATGTATTAGTTTTTGTATTTTGAGCAATTTTTGGCCGAGTTACGGGCATTTCTCTGCGGCGCCGACCATCCATCAATCAGCCGCGCCGGAAGAAAAGTCAACTTTCGTTCTAATGCTCCAAAATTTTTCGTAAAAACCATTCGATTCGTCTCGACGAGAGGATTCCAAAAATGTGGTCGTTTTTGCATTTTGGGTGATTTTCGAAAAAGTTGCCTGAATTTTTCCTCAAAAATCTACCCTTCACCGCAAAAACCAACTTCCACCCAAATGCTCGAAATGGGATGGTAAAAACCATTCGATTGTGCTTGACGAGAGGATTCCGAAAATGTATTAGTTTTTGCATTTTGAGCAATTCCCGACCGAGTAACCAGCATTTTCCTCAATCTGCAATCTGCGAAAACCAATATTATCTCTCACCCAAATGCTCGAAATGGGATGGTAAAAACCATTCGATAGTGCTTGACGAGAGGATTCCGAAAATGTATTAGTTTTTGCATTTTGGGTGATTTTCGAAAAAGTTACCAGAATTTTTGTGCGCGAGGTCTTCCCCATGAATCTACCCTTCACAGCAAAAACCAACTTCCACCCAAATGCTCGAAATTGAACGATGAAAAAACCATTCGTTTGTTCACGACGAGAGGATTCCAAAAATATATTTGTTTTTACATTTTGAGCAATTTTTGGCCAAGTTACGGGCGTTTCTCTTCATCAACTATCTAGGCAGCACAAAAGCTATCTCCCGTCCAAATGCTCGAAATGGGATGGTAAAAACCATTCGTTTGTTCATGACGAGAGGATTTCAAAAATGTATTAGTTTTTGTATTTTGAGCAATTTTTGGCCGAGTTACGGGCATTTCTCTGCGGCGCCGACCATCCATCAATCAGCCGCGCCGGAAGAAAAGTCAACTTTCGTTCTAATGCTCCAAAATTTTTCGTAAAAAAACCATTCGATTCGTCTCGACGAGAGGATTCCAAAAATGTGGTCGTTTTTGCATTTTGGGTGATTTTCGAAAAAGTTGCCTGAATTTTTCCTCAAAAATCTACCCTTCACCGCAAAAAACCAACTTCCACCCAAATGCTCGAAATGGGATGGTAAAAACCATTCGTTTGTGCTTGACGAGAGGATTCCAACAATGTATTAGTTTTTGCATTTTGAGCAATTCCCGACAGAGTAACCAGCATTTTCCTCAATCTGCAATCTGCGAAAACCAATATTATCTCTCACCCAAATGCTCGAAATGGGATGGTAAAAAATCCATTCGATAGTGAATGAAGAGAGGATTCCCAAAATGTATTAGTTTTTGCATTTTGGGTGATTTTCGAAAAAGTTAGCAGAATTTTTGTGCGCGAGGTCTTCCCCATGAAACTACCCTTCACAGCAAAAAACCAACTTCCACCCAAATGCTCGAAATTGAACGATGAAAAAACCATTCGTTTGTTCACGACGAGAGGATTCCAAAAATATATTAGTTTTTACATTTTGAGCAATTTTTGGCCAAGTTACGGCCGTTTCTCTTCATCAACTATCTAGGCAGCAAAAAAGCTATCTCCCGTCCAAATGCTCGAAATGGGATGGTAAAAAAACCATTCGTTTGTTCATGACGAGAGGATTCCAAAAATGTATTAGTTTTTGTATTTTGAGCAATTTTTGGCCGAGTTACGGGCATTTCTCTGCGGCGCCGACCATCCATCAATCAGCCGCGCCGGAAGAAAAGTCAACTTTCGTTCTAATGCTCCAAAATTTTTCGTAAAAAAACCATTCGATTCGTCTCGACGAGAGGATTCCAAAAATGTGGTCGTTTTTGCATTTTGAGTGATTTTCGAAACAGTTGCCTGAATTTTTCCTCAAAAATCTACCCTTCACAGCAAAAAACCAACTTCCACCCAAATGCTCGAAATGGGATGGTGAAAAAACCATTCGATTGTGCTTGACGAGAGGATTCCGAAAATGTATTAGTTTTTGCATTTTGAGCAATTCCCGACCGAGTAACCAGCATTTTCCTCAATCTGCAATCTGCGAAAACCAATATTATCTCTCACCCAAATGCTCGAAATGGGATGGTAAAAAAACCATTCGATAGTGCTTGACGAGAGGATTCCGAAAATGTATTAGTTTTTGCATTTTGGGTGATTTTCGAAAAAGTTACCAGAATTTTTGTGCGCGAGGTCTTCCCCATGAATCTACCCTTCACAGCAAAAACCAACTTCCACCCAAATGCTCGAAATTGAACGATGAAAAAACCATTCGTTTGTTCACGACGAGAGGATTCCAAAAATATATTTGTTTTTACATTTTGAGCAATTTTTGGCCAAGTTACGGGCGTTTCTCTTCATCAACTATCTAGGCAGCAAAAAAGCTATCTCCCGTCCAAATGCTCGAAATGGGATGGTAAAAAAACCATTCGTTTGTTCATGACGAGAGGATTTCAAAAATGTATTAGTTTTTGTATTTTGAGCAATTTTTGGCCGAGTTACGGGCATTTCTCTGCGGCGCCGACCATCCATCAATCAGCCGCGCCGGAAGAAAAGTCAACTTTCGTTCTAATGCTCCAAAATTTTTCGTAAAAACCATTCGATTCGTCTCGACGAGAGGATTCCAAAAATGTGGTCGTTTTTGCATTTTGGGTGATTTTCGAAAAAGTTGCCTGAATTTTTCCTCAAAAATCTACCCTTCACCGCAAAAACCAACTTCCACCCAAATGCTCGAAATGGGATGGTAAAAACCATTCGATTGTGCTTGACGAGAGGATTCCGAAAATGTATTAGTTTTTGCATTTTGAGCAATTCCCGACCGAGTAACCAGCATTTTACTCAATCTGACATCAGCGAAAACCAATATTATCTCTCACCCAAATGCTCGAAATGGGATGGTAAAACCATTCGATAGTGCTTGACGAGAGGATTCCGAAAATGTATTAGTTTTTGCATTTTGGGTGATTTTCGAAAAAGTTGGCAGAATTTTTGGGCGCGAGGGCTGCCCCATGAAACAACCCTTCACAGCAACCAACCCACTTCCACCCACAGGCTCGACATTGACCGCTGAAAAACCCATTCGGTGGGTCACGACGAGAGGATTCCAAAAATATATTTGTTTTTACATTTTGAGCACTTTTTGGCCAAGTTCCGGGCGTTTCTCTTCATCAACTATCTAGGCAGCAAAAAGCTATCTCCCGTCCAAATGCTCGAAATGGGATGGTAAAAAAAACCATTCGTTTGTTCATGACGAGAGGATTCCAAAAATGTATTAGTTTTTGTATTTTGAGCAATTTTTGGCCGAGTTACGGGCATTTCTCTGCGGCGCCGACCATCCATCAATCAGCCGCGCCGGAAGAAAAGTCAACTTTCGTTCTAATGCTCCAAAATTTTTCGTAAAAAAACCATTCGATTCGTCTCGACGAGAGGATTCCAAAAATGTGGTCGTTTTTGCATTTTGGGTGATTTTCGAAAAAGTTGCCTGAATTTTTCCTCAAAAATCGACCCGTCACCGCAAAAACCAACTTCCACCCAAATGCTCGAAATGGGATGGTAAAAACCATTCGATTGTGCTTGACGAGAGGATTCCGAAAATGTATTAGTTTTTGCATTTTGAGCAATTCCCGACCGAGTAACCAGCATTTTCCTCAATCTGCAATCTGCGAAAACCAATATTATCTCTCACCCAAATGCTCGAAATGGGATGGTAAAAACCATTCGATAGTGCTTGACGAGAGGATTCCGAAAATGTATTAGTTTTTGCATTTTGGGTGATTTTCGAAAAAGTTACCAGAATTTTTGTGCGCGAGGTCTTCCCATGAATCTACCCTTCACAGCAAAAACCAACTTCCACCCCCCTGCGCGAAATTGAACGATGAAAAAACCATGCGTTTGTTCACGACGAGAGGATTCCAAAAATATATTTGTTTTTACATTTTGAGCAATTTTTGGCCAAGTTACGGGCGTTTCTCTTCATCAACTATCTAGGCAGCAAAAAGCTATCTCCCGTCCAAATGCTCGAAATGGGATGGTAAAAACCATTCGTTTGTTCATGACGAGAGGATTTCAAAAATGTATTAGTTTTTGTATTTTGAGCAATTTTTGGCCGAGTTACGGGCATTTCTCTGCGGCGCCGACCATCCATCAATCAGCCGCGCCGGAAGAACAGTCAACTTTCGTTCTAATGCTCCAAAATTTTTCGTAACAAAACCATTCGATTCGTCTCGACGAGAGGATTCCAAAATGTGGTCGTTTTTGCATTTTGGGTGATTTTCGAAAAAGTTGCCTGAATTTTTCCTCAAAAATCTACCCTTCACCGCAAAAACCAACTTCCACCCAAATGCTCGAAATGGGATGGTAAAAACCATTCGATTGTGCTTGACGAGAGGATTCCGAAAATGTATTAGTTTTTGCATTTTGAGCAATTCCCGACCGAGTAACCAGCATTTTCCTCAATCTGCAATCTGCGAAAACCAATATTATCTCTCACCCAAATGCTCGAAATGGGATGGTAAAAAAACCATTCGATAGTGCTTGACGAGAGGATTCCGAAAATGTATTAGTTTTTGCATTTTGGGTGATTTTCGAAAAAGTTACCAGAATTTTTGTGCGCGAGGTCTTCCCCATGAATCTACCCTTCACAGCAAAAAACCAACTTCCACCCAAATGCTCGAAATTGAACGATGAAAAAACCATTCGTTTGTTCACGACGAGAGGATTCCAAAAATATATTTGTTTTTACATTTTGAGCAATTTTTGGCCAAGTTACGGGCGTTTCTCTTCATCAACTATCTAGGCAGCAAAAAAGCTATCTCCCGTCCAAATGCTCGAAATGGGATGGTAAAAAAACCATTCGTTTGTTCATGACGAGAGGATTTCAAAAATGTATTAGTTTTTGTATTTTGAGCAATTTTTGGCCGAGTTACGGGCATTTCTCTGCGGCGCCGACCATCCATCAATCAGCCGCGCCGGAAGAAAAGTCAACTTTCGTTCTAATGCTCCAAAATTTTTCGTAAAAAAACCATTCGATTCCTCTCGACGAGAGGATTCCAAAAATGTGGTCGTTTTTGCATTTTGGGTGATTTTCGAAAAAGTTGCCTGAATTTTTCCTCAAAAATCTACCCTTCACAGCAAACAACCAACTTCCACCCAAATGCTCGAAATGGGATGGTGAAAAAACCATTCGATTGTGCTTGACGAGAGGATTCCGAAAATGTATTAGTTATTGCATTTTGAGCAATTCCCGACCGAGTAACCAGCATTTTTCTCAATCTGCAATCTGCGAAAACCAATATTATCTCTCACCCAAATGCTCGAAATGGGATGGTAAAAAAACCATTCGTTTGTTCATGACGAGAGGATTCCGAAAATGTATTAGTTTTTTCATTTTGGGTGATTTTCGAAAAAGTTACCAGAATTTTTGTGCGCGAGGTCTTCCCCATGAATCTACCCTTCACAGCAAACAACCAACTTCCACCCAAATGCTCGAAATTGAACGATGAAAAAACCATTCGTTTGTTCACGACGAGAGGATTCCAAAAATATATTAGTTTTTACATTTTGAGCAATTTTTGGCCAAGTTACGGGCGTTTCTCTTCATCAACTATCTAGGCAGCAAAAAAGCTATCTCCCGTCCAAATGCTCGAAATGGGATGGTAAAAAAACCATTCGTTTGTTCATGACGAGAGGATTTCAAAAATGTATTAGTTTTTGTATTTTGAGCAATTTTTGGCCGAGTTACGGGCATTTCTCTGCGGCGCCGACCATCCATCAATCAGCCGCGCCGGAAGAAAAGTCAACTTTCGTTCTAATGCTCCAAAATTTTTCGTAAAAAAACCATTCGATTCGTCTCGACGAGAGGATTCCAAAAATGTGGTCGTTTTTGCATTTTGGGTGATTTTCGAAAAAGTTGCCTGAATTTTTCCTCAAAAATCTACCCTTCACCGCAAAAAACCAACTTCCACCCAAATGCTCGAAATGGGATGGTAAAAAAACCATTCGATTGTGCTTGACGAGAGGATTCCGAAAATGTATTAGTTTTTGCATTTTGAGCAATTCCCGACCGAGTAATCAGCATTTTCCTCAATTTGCAATCTGCGAAAACCAATATTATCTCTCACCCAAATGCTCGAAATGGGATGGTAAAAAAACCATTCGATAGTGCTTGACGAGAGGATTCCGAAAATGTATTAGTTTTTGCATTTTGGGTGATTTTCGAAAAAGTTACCAGAATTTTTGTGCGCGAGGTCTTCCCCATGAATCTACCCTTCACAGCAAAAAACCAACTTCCACCCAAATGCTCGAAATTGAACGATGAAAAAACCATTCGTTTGTTCACGACGAGAGGATTCCAAAAATATATTTGTTTTTACATTTTGAGCAATTTTTGGCCAAGTTACGGGCGTTTCTCTTCATCAACTATCTAGGCAGCAAAAAGCTATCTCCCGTCCAAATGCTCGAAATGGGATGGTAAAACCATTCGTTTGTTCATGACGAGAGGATTTCAAAAATGTATTAGTTTTTGTATTTTGAGCAATTTTTGGCCGAGTTACGGGCATTTCTCTGCGGCGCCGACCATCCATCAATCAGCCGCGCCGGAAGAAAAGTCAACTTTCGTTCTAATGCTCCAAAATTTTTCGTAAAACCATTCGATTCGTCTCGACGAGAGGATTCCAAAAATGTGGTCGTTTTTGCATTTTGGGTGATTTTCGAAAAAGTTGCCTGAATTTTTCCGCAAAAATCGACCCGTCACCGCCAAAAACCAACATCCACCCAAATGCTCGAAATGGGATGGTAAAAAAACCATTCGATTGTGCTTGACGAGAGGATTCCGAAAATGTATTAGTTTTTGCATTTTGAGCAATTCCCGACCGAGTAACCAGCATTTTCCTCAATCTGCAATCTGCGAAAACCAATATTATCTCTCACCCAAATGCTCGAAATGGGATGGTAAAAACCATTCGATAGTGCTTGACGAGAGGATTCCGAAAATGTATTAGTTTTTGCATTTTG
>JAZDXF010000033.1:0-39444 GCA_038380155.1 Pseudococcus jackbeardsleyi
AAAACGTATTAGTTTTTGAAATTTGAGCGATTTTCGACCGAGTTACGGGCATTTCTCTGCGGCGCGGCGGGCGGCGCCGACCATACATCGACCTTCCGACTCAACTTTTGTTCTAGTGGTCCGATTTGAATCGTGAAAAAACCATTCGATTCGTCTCGACGAGAGGATTCCAAAAATGTATTAGTTTTTGAAATTTGAGCAATTTTCGACCGAGTTACGGGCATTTCTCTGCGGCGCGGCGGGCGGCGCCGACCATACATCGACCTTCCGACTCAACTTTGTTCTAATGCTCCGATTTGGATCGTGAAAAACCATTCGATTCGTCTCGACGAGAGGATTCCAAAAATGTATTAGTTTTTGAAATTTGAGCAATTTTCGACCGAGTTACGGGCATTTCTCTGCGGCGCGGCGGGCGGCGCCGACCATACATCGACCTTCCGACTCAACTTTTGTTCTAATGCTCCGATTTGGATCGTGAAAAAACCATTCGATTCGTCTCGACGAGAGGATTCCGAAAATGTATTAGTTTTTGAAATTTGAGCGATTTCCGACCGAGTTACGGGCATTTCTCTGCGGCGCCGACCATACATCAACCTTCCGCGCCGGAAAAAAATCAACTTTTGTTCTAATGCTCGAAATGGGATGGTAATTAAACCATTCGTTTGTTCACGATGAGAGGAATCCAAAAATGTGTTAGTTTTTGCATTTTGGGCAATTTTTGGCCGAGTTACGGGCGTTTTTCTTCATCAACTAACCAGGCAGAGAAAAAGCTATCTCTCGTCCAAATGCTCGAAATGAGATGACAAAAAAACCATTCGTTTGTTCATGACGAGAGGATTCCGAAAATGTATGAGTTTTTGCATTTTGAGCGATTTTCGACCGAGTTACGGGCATTTCTCTGCGGCGCGGCGGGCGGCGCCGACCATACATCGACCTTCCGACTCAACTTTTGTTCTAATGCTCCGATCTGGATCGTGAAAAAACCATTCGATTCGTCTCGACGAGAGGATTCCAAAAATGTATTAGTTTTTGAAATTTGAGCAATTTTCGACCGAGTTACGGGCATTTCTCTGCGGCGCGGCGGGCGGCGCCGACCATACATCGACCTTCCGACTCAACTTTTGTTCTAATGCTCCGATTTGAATCGTGAAAAAACCATTCGATTCGTCTCGACGAGAGGATTCCAAAAATGTATTAGTTTTTGAAATTTGAGCAATTTTCGACCGAGTTACGGGCATTTCTCTGCGGCGCGGCGGGCGGCGCCGACCATACATCGACCTTCCGACTCAACTTTTGTTCTAATGCTCCGATTTGGATCGTGAAAAAACCATTCGATTCGTCTCGACGAGAGGATTCCAAAAATGTATTAGTTTTTGAAATTTGAGCAATTTTCGACCGAGTTACGGGCATTTCTCTGCGGCGCGGCGGGCGGCGCCGACCATACATCGACCTTCCGACTCAACTTTTGTTCTAATGCTCCGATTTGGATCGTGAAAAAACCATTCGATTCGTCTCGACGAGAGGATTCCGAAAATGTATTAGTTTTTGAAATTTGAGCGATTTCCGACCGAGTTACGGGCATTTCTCTGCGGCGCCGACCATACATCAACCTTCCGCGCCGGAAAAAAATCAACTTTTGTTCTAATGCTCGAAATGGGATGGTAATTAAACCATTCGTTTGTTCACGATGAGAGGAATCCACAAATGTGTTAGTTTTTGCATTTTGGGCAATTTTTGGCCGAGTTACGGGCGTTTTTCTTCATCAACTAACCAGGCAGCAAAAAAGCTATCTCTCGTCCAAATGCTCGAAATGAGATGACAAAAAAACCATTCGTTTGTTCATGACGAGAGGATTCCGAAAATGTATTAGTTTTTGAAATTTGAGCGATTTTCGACCGAGTTACGGGCATTTCTCTGCGGCGCCGACCATACATCGACCTTCCGACTCAACTTTTGTTCTAATGCTCCGATTTGGATCGTGAAAAAACCATTCGATTCGTCTCGACGAGAGGATTCCAAAAACGTATTAGTTTTTGAAATTTGAGCAATTTTCGACCGAGTTACGGGCATTTCTCTGCGGCGCGGCGGGCGGCGCCGACCATACATCGACCTTCCGACTCAACTTTTGTTCTAATGCTCCGATTTGAATCGTGTATATACCATTCGATTGGTCTCGACGAGAGGATTCCAAAAATGTATTAGTTTTTGAAATTTGAGCAATTTTCGACCGAGTTACGGGCATTTCTCTGCGGCGCGGCGGGCGGCGCCGACCATACATCGACCTTCCGACTCAACTTTTGTTCTAATGCTCCGATTTGGATCGTGAAAAAACCATTCGATTCGTCTCGACGAGAGGATTCCAAAAATGTATTAGTTTTTGAAATTTGAGCAATTTTCGACCGAGTTACGGGCATTTCTCTGCGGCGCGGCGGGCGGCGCCGACCATACATCGACCTTCCGACTCAACTTTTGTTCTAATGCTCCGATTTGGATCGTTAAAAAACCATTCGATTCGTCTCGACGAGAGGATTCCGAAAATGTATTAGTTTTTGAAATTTGAGCGATTTCCGACCGAGTTACGGGCATTTCTCTGCGGCGCCGACCATACATCAACCTTCCGCGCCGGAAAAAAATCAACTTTTGTTCTAAGGCTCGAAATGGGATGGTAATTAAACCATTCGTTTGTTCACGATGAGAGGAATCCAAAAATGTGTTAGTTTTTGCATTTTGGGCAATTTTTGGCCGAGTTACGGGCGTTTTTCTTCATCAACTAAACAGGCGGCAAAAAGCTATCTCTCGTCCAAATGCTCGAAATGAGATGACAAAAACCATTCGTTTGTTCATGACGAGAGGATTCCGAAAATGTATTAGTTTTTGAAATTTGAGCGATTTTCGACCGAGTTACGGGCATTTCTCTGCGGCGCGGCGGGCGGCGCCGACCATACATCGACCTTCCGACTCAACTTTTGTTCTAATGCTCCGATTTGGATCGTGAAAAAACCATTCGATTCGTCTCGACGAGAGGATTCCAAAAATGTATTAGTTTTTGAAATTTGAGCAATTTTCGACCGAGTTACGGGCATTTCTCTGCGGCGCGGCGGGCGGCGCCGACCATACATCGACCTTCCGACTCAACTTTTGTTCTAATGCTCCGATTTGGATCGTGAAAAAACCATTCGATTCGTCTCGACGAGAGGATTCCGAAAATGTATTAGTTTTTGAAATTTGAGCGATTTCCGACCGAGTTACGGGCATTTCTCTGCGGCGCCGACCATACATCAACCTTCCGCGCCGGAAAAAAATCAACTTTTGTTCTAATGCTCGAAATGGGATGGTAATTAAACCATTCGTTTGTTCACGATGAGAGGAATCCAAAAATGTGTTAGTTTTTGCATTTTGGGCAATTTTTGGCCGAGTTACGGGCGTTTTTCTTCATCAACTAACCAGGCAGCAAAAAAGCTATCTCTCGTCCAAATGCTCGAAATGAGATGACAAAAAAACCATTCGTTTGTTCATGACGAGAGGATTCCGAATATGTATTAGTTTTTGAAATTTGAGCGATTTTCGACCGAGTTACGGGCATTTCTCTGCGGCGCGGCGGGCGGCGCCGACCATACATCGACCTTCCGACTCAACTTTTGTTCTAATGCTCCGATTCGGATCGTGAAAAAACCATTCGATTCGTCTCGACGAGAGGATTCCAAAAATGTATTAGTTTTTGAAATTTGAGCAATTTTCGACCGAGTTACGGGCATTTCTCTGCGGCGCGGCGGGCGGCGCCGACCATACATCGACCTTCCGACTCAACTTTTGTTCTAATGCTCCGATTTGGATCGAGAAAAACCCTTACGATTCGTCTCGACGAGAGGATTCCGAAAATGTATTAGTTTTTGAAATTTGAGCGATTTCCGACCGAGTTACGGGCATTTCTCTGCGGCGCCGACCATACATCAACCTTCCGCGCCGGAAAAAAATCAACTTTTGTTCTAATGCTCGAAATGGGATGGTATTTAAACCATTCGTTTGTTCACGATGAGAGGAATCCAAAAATGTGTTAGTTTTTGCATTTTGGGCAATTTTTGGCCGAGTTACGGGCGTTTTTCTTCATCAACTAACCAGGCAGCAAAAAGCTATCTCTCGTCCAAATGCTCGAAATGAGATGACAAAAAAACCATTCGTTTGTTCATGACGAGAGGATTCCGAAAATGTATTAGTTTTTGAAATTTGAGCAATTTTCGACCGAGTTACGGGCATTTCTCTGCGGCGCGGCGGGCGGCGCCGACCATACATCGACCTTCCGACTCAACTTTTGTTCTAATGCTCCGATTTGGATCGTGAAAAATCCATTCGATTCGTCTCGACGAGAGGATTCCTAAAATGTATTAGTTTTTGAAATTTGAGCTATTTCCGACCGAGTTACGGGCATTTCTCTGCGGCGCCGACCATACATCAACCTTCCGCGCCGGAAAAAAATCAACTTTTGTTCTAATGCTCGAAATGGGATGGTAATTAAACCATTCGTTTGTTCACGATGAGAGGAATCCAAAAATGTGTTAGTTTTTGCATTTTGGGCAATTTTTGGCCGAGTTACGGGCGTTTTTCTTCATCAACTAACCAGGCAGCAAAAAAGCTATCTCTCGTCCAAATGCTCGAAATGAGATGACAAAAAAACCATTCGTTTGTTCATGACGAGAGGATTCCGAATATGTATTAGTTTTTGAAATTTGAGCGATTTTCGACCGAGTTACGGGCATTTCTCTGCGGCGCGGCGGGCGGCGCCGACCATACATCGACCTTCCGACTCAACTTTTGTTCTAATGCTCCGATTTGGATCGTGAAAAAACCATTCGATTCGTCTCGACGAGAGGATTCCAAAAATGTATTAGTTTTTGAAATTTGAGCAATTTTCGACCGAGTTACGGGCATTTCTCTGCGGCGCGGCGGGCGGCGCCGACCATACATCGACCTTCCGACTCAACTTTTGTTCTAATGCTCCGATTTGGATCGTGAAAAAACCATTCGATTCGTCTCGACGAGAGGATTCCAAAAATGTATTAGTTTTTGAAATTTGAGCAATTTTCGACCGAGTTACGGGCATTTCTCTGCGGCGCGGCGGGCGGCGCCGACCATACATCGACCTTCCGACTCAACTTTTGTTCTAATGCTCCGATTTGGATCGTTAAAAAACCATTCGATTCGTCTCGACGAGAGGATTCCGAAAATGTATTAGTTTTTGAAATTTGAGCGATTTCCGACCGAGTTACGGGCATTTCTCTGCGGCGCCGACCATACATCAACCTTCCGCGCCGGAAAAAAATCAACTTTTGTTCTAAGGCTCGAAATGGGATGGTAATTAAACCATTCGTTTGTTCACGATGAGAGGAATCCAAAAATGTGTTAGTTTTTGCATTTTGGGCAATTTTTGGCCGAGTTACGGGCGTTTTTCTTCATCAACTAACCAGGCAGCAAAAAAGCTATCTCTCGTCCAAATGCTCGAAATGAGATGACAAAAAAACCATTCGTTTGTTCATGACGAGAGGATTCCGAAAATGTATTAGTTTTTGAAATTTGAGCGATTTTCGACCGAGTTACGGGCATTTCTCTGCGGCGCGGCGGGCGGCGCCGACCATACATCGACCTTCCGACTCAACTTTTGTTCTAATGCTCCGATTCGGATCGTGAAAAAACCATTCGATTCGTCTCGACGAGAGGATTCCAAAAATGTATTAGTTTTTGAAATTTGAGCAATTTTCGACCGAGTTACGGGCATTTCTCTGCGGCGCGGCGGGCGGCGCCGACCATACATCGACCTTCCGACTCAACTTTTGTTCTAATGCTCCGATTTGGATCGTGAAAAAACCATTCGATTCGTCTCGACGAGAGGATTCCGAAAATGTATTAGTTTTTGAAATTTGAGCGATTTCCGACCGAGTTACGGGCATTTCTCTGCGGCGCCGACCATACATCAACCTTCCGCGCCGGAAAAATCAACTTTTGGTCTAATGCTCGAAATGGGATGGTATTTAAACCATTCGTTTGTTCACGATGAGAGGAATCCAAAAATGTGTTAGTTTTTGCATTTTGGGCAATTTTTGGCCGAGTTACGGGCGTTTTTCTTCATCAACTAACCAGGCAGCAAAAAAGCTATCTCTCGTCCAAATGCTCGAAATGTGATGACCAAAAAACCAATCGTTTGTTCAAGACGCGAGGATTCCGAATATGTATTAGTTTTTGAAATTTGAGCGATTTTCGACCGAGTTACGGGCATTTCTCTGCGGCGCGGCGGGCGGCGCCGACCATACATCGACCTTCCGACTCAACTTTTGTTCTAATGCTCCGATTCGGATCGTGAAAAAACCATTCGATTCGTCTCGACGAGAGGATTCCAAAAATGTATTAGTTTTTGAAATTTGAGCAATTTTCGACCGAGTTACGGGCATTTCTCTGCGGCGCGGCGGGCGGCGCCGACCATACATCGACCTTCCGACTCAACTTTTGTTCTAATGCTCCGATTTGGATCGTGAAAAAACCATTCGATTCGTCTCGACGAGAGGATTCCGAAAATGTATTAGTTTTTGAAATTTGAGCGATTTCCGACCGAGTTACGGGCATTTCTCTGCGGCGCCGACCATACATCAACCTTCCGCGCCGGAAAAAAATCAACTTTTGTTCTAATGCTCGAAATGGGATGGTATTTAAACCATTCGTTTGTTCACGATGAGAGGAATCCAAAAATGTGTTAGTTTTTGCATTTTGGGCAATTTTTGGCCGAGTTACGGGCGTTTTTCTTCATCAACTAACCAGGCAGCAAAAAAGCTATCTCTCGTCCAAATGCTCGCAATGAGATGACAAAAAACCAATCGGTTGTTGAAGACGAGAGGATTCCGAAAATGTATTAGTTTTTGAAATTTGAGCGATTTCCGACCGAGTTACGGGCATTTCTCTGCGGCGCCGACCATACATCAACCTTCCGCGCCGGAAAAAAATCAACTTTTGTTCTAATGCTCGAAATGGGATGGTAATTAAACCATTCGTTTGTTCACGATGAGAGGATTCCGAATATGTATTAGTTTTTGAAATTTGAGCGATTTTCGACCGAGTTACGGGCATTTCTCTGCGGCGCGGCGGGCGGCGCCGACCATACATCGACCTTCCGACTCAACTTTTGTTCTAATGCTCCGATTTGGATCGTGAAAAAACCATTCGATTCGTCTCGACGAGAGGATTCCGAAAATGTATTAGTTTTTGAAATTTGAGCGATTTCCGACCGAGTTACGGGCATTTCTCTGCGGCGCCGACCATACATCAACCTTCCGCGCCGGAAAAAAATCAACTTTTGTTCTAATGCTCGAAATGGGATGGTATTTAAACCATTCGTTTGTTCACGATGAGAGGAATCCAAAAATGTGTTAGTTTTTGCATTTTGGGCAATTTTTGGCCGAGTTACGGGCGTTTTTCTTCATCAACTAACCAGGCAGCCAAAAAGCTATCTCTCGTCCAAATGCTCGAAATGAGATGACAAAAAAACCATTCGTTTGTTCATGACGAGAGGATTCCGAAAATGTATTAGTTTTTGAAATTTGAGCGGTTTCCGACCGAGTTACGGGCATTTCTCTGCGGCGCCGACCATACATCAACCTTCCGCGCCGGAAAAAAATCAACTTTTGTTCTAATGCTCGAAATGGGATGGTAATTAAACCATTCGTTTGTTCACGATGAGAGGAATCCAAAAATGTGTTAGTTTTTGCATTTTGGGCAATTTTTGGCCGAGTTACGGGCGTTTTTCTTCATCAACAAACCAGGCAGCCAAAAAGCTATCTCTCGTCCAAATGCTCGAAATGAGATGACAAAAAAACCATTCGTTTGTTCATGACGAGAGGATTCCGAATATGTATTAGTTTTTGAAATTTGAGCGATTTTCGACCGAGTTACGGGCATTTCTCTGCGGCGCGGCGGGCGGCGCCGACCATACATCGACCTTCCGACTCAACTTTTGTTCTAATGCTCCGATTTGGATCGTGAAAAAACCATTCGATTCGTCTCGACGAGAGGATTCCAAAAATGTATTAGTTTTTGAAATTTGAGCAATTTTCGACCGAGTTACGGGCATTTCTCTGCGGCGCGGCGGGCGGCGCCGACCATACATCGACCTTCCGACTCAACTTTTGTTCTAATGCTCCGATTTGGATCGTGAAAAAACCATTCGATTCGTCTCGACGAGAGGATTCAAAAAATGTATTAGTTTTTGAAATTTGAGCAATTTTCGACCGAGTTACGGGCATTTCTCTGCGGCGCGGCGGGCGGCGCCGACCATACATCGACCTTCCGACTCAACTTTTGTTCTAATGCTCCGATTTGGATCGTGAAAAAACCATTCGATTCGTCTCGACGAGAGGATTCCGAAAATGTATTAGTTTTTGAAATTTGAGCGATTTCCGACCGAGTTACGGGCATTTCTCTGCGGCGCCGACCATACATCAACCTTCCGCGCCGGAAAAAAATCAACTTTTGTTCTAATGCTCGAAATGGGATGGTAATTAAACCATTCGTTTGTTCACGATGAGAGGAATCCAAAAATGTGTTAGTTTTTGCATTTTGGGCAATTTTTGGCCGAGTTACGGGCGTTTTTCTTCATCAACTAACCAGGCAGCAAAAAAGCTATCTCTCGTCCAAATGCTCGAAATGAGATGACAAAAAACCATTCGTTTGTTCATGACGAGAGGATTCCGAAAATGTATTAGTTTTTGAAATTTGAGCGATTTTCGACCGAGTTACGGGCATTTCTCTGCGGCGCGGCGGGCGGCGCCGACCATACATCGACCTTCCGACTCAACTTTTGTTCTAATGCTCCGATTTGAATCGTGAAAAAACCATTCGATTCGTCTCGACGAGAGGATTCCAAAAATGTATTAGTTTTTGAAATTTGAGCAATTTTCGACCGAGTTACGGGCATTTCTCTGCGGCGCGGCGGGCGGCGCCGACCATACATCGACCTTCCGACTCAACTTTTGTTCTAATGCTCCGATTTGGATCGTGAAAAAACCATTCGATTCGTCTCGACGAGAGGATTCCAAAAATGTATTAGGTTTTGAAATTTGAGCAATTTTCGACCGAGTTACGGGCATTTCTCTGCGGCGCGGCGGGCGGCGCCGACCATACATCGACCTTCCGACTCAACTTTTGTTCTAATGCTCCGATTTGGATCGTGAAAAAACCATTCGATTCGTCTCGACGAGAGGATTCCGAAAATGTATTAGTTTTTGAAATTTGAGCGATTTCCGACCGAGTTACGGGCATTTCTCTGCGGCGCCGACCATACATCAACCTTCCGCGCCGGAAAAAAATCAACTTTTGTTCTAATGCTCGAAATGGGATGGTAATTAAACCATTCGTTTGTTCACGATGAGAGGAATCCAAAAATGTGTTAGTTTTTGCATTTTGGGCAATTTTTGGCCGAGTTACGGGCGTTTTTCTTCATCAACTAACCAGGCAGCAAAAAAGCTATCTCTCGTCCAAATGCTCGAAATGAGATGACAATATACCGTTTCGTTTTTTCTTGAAGTGAGGATTCCGAAAATGTATTAGTTTTTGAAATTTGAGCGATTTTCGACCGAGTTACGGGCATTTCTCTGCGGCGCGGCGGGCGGCGCCGACCATACATCGACCTTCCGACTCAACTTTTGTTCTAATGCTCCGATTTGGATCGTGAAAAAACCATTCGATTCGTCTCGACGAGAGGATTCCAAAAATGTATTAGTTTTTGAAATTTGAGCAATTTTCGACCGAGTTACGGGCATTTCTCTGCGGCGCGGCGGGCGGCGCCGACCATACATCGACCTTCCGACTCAACTTTTGTTCTAATGCTCCGATTTGGATCGTGAAAAAACCATTCGATTCGTCTCGACGAGAGGATTCCAAAAATGTATTAGTTTTTGAAATTTGAGCAATTTTCGACCGAGTTACGGGCATTTCTCTGCGGCGCGGCGGGCGGCGCCGACCATACATCGACCTTCCGACTCAACTTTTGTTCTAATGCTCCGATTTGGATCGTTAAAAAACCATTCGATTCGTCTCGACGAGAGGATTCCGAAAATGTATTAGTTTTTGAAATTTGAGCGATTTCCGACCGAGTTACGGGCATTTCTCTGCGGCACCGACCATACATCAACCTTCCGCGCCGGAAAAAAATCAACTTTTGTTCTAAGGCTCGAAATGGGATGGTAATTAAACCATTCGTTTGTTCACGATGAGAGGAATCCAAAAATGTGTTAGTTTTTGCATTTTGGGCAATTTTTGGCCGAGTTACGGGCGTTTTTCTTCATCAACTAACCAGGCAGCAAAAAGCTATCTCTCGTCCAAATGCTCGAAATGAGATGACAAAAACCATTCGTTTGTTCATGACGAGAGGATTCCGAAAATGTATTAGTTTTTGAAATTTGAGCGATTTTCGACCGAGTTACGGGCATTTCTCTGCGGCGCGGCGGGCGGCGCCGACCATACATCGACCTTCCGACTCAACTTTTGTTCTAATGCTCCGATTTGGATCGTGAAAAAACCATTCGATTCGTCTCGACGAGAGGATTCCAAAAATGTATTAGTTTTTGAAATTTGAGCAATTTTCGACCGAGTTACGGGCATTTCTCTGCGGCGCGGCGGGCGGCGCCGACCATACATCGACCTTCCGACTCAACTTTTGTTCTAATGCTCCGATTTGGATCGTGAAAAAACCATTCGATTCGTCTCGACGAGAGGATTCCGAAAATGTATTAGTTTTTGAAATTTGAGCGATTTCCGACCGAGTTACGGGCATTTCTCTGCGGCGCCGACCATACATCAACCGTCCGCGCCGGAAACCAATCAACGTTTGTTCTAATGCTCGAAATGGGATGGTAATTAAACCATTCGTTTGTTCACGATGAGAGGAATCCAAAAATGTGTTAGTTTTTGCATTTTGGGCAATTTTTGGCCGAGTTACGGGCGTTTTTCTTCATCAACTAACCAGGCAGCAAAAAGCTATCTCTCGTCCAAATGCTCGAAATGAGATGACAAAAAAACCATTCGTTTGTTCATGACGAGAGGATTCCGAAAATGTATTAGTTTTTGAAATTTGAGCGATTTCCGACCGAGTTACGGGCATTTCTCTGCGGCGCCGACCATACATCAACCTTCCGCGCCGGAAAAAAATCAACTTTTGTTCTAATGCTCGAAATGGGATGGTAATTAAACCATTCGTTTGTTCACGATGAGAGGAATCCAAAAATGTGTTAGTTTTTGCATTTTGGGCAATTTTTGGCCGAGTTACGGGCGTTTTTCTTCATCAACTAACCAGGCAGCCAAAAAGCTATCTCTCGTCCAAATGCTCGAAATGAGATGACAAAAAAACCATTCGTTTGTTCATGACGAGAGGATTCCGAATATGTATTAGTTTTTGAAATTTGAGCGATTTTCGACCGAGTTACGGGCATTTCTCTGCGGCGCGGCGGGCGGCGCCGACCATACATCGACCTTCCGACTCAACTTTTGTTCTAATGCTCCGATTTGGATCGTGAAAAAACCATTCGATTCGTCTCGACGAGAGGATTCCAAAAATGTATTAGTTTTTGAAATTTGAGCAATTTTCGACCGAGTTACGGGCATTTCTCTGCGGCGCGGCGGGCGGCGCCGACCATACATCGACCTTCCGACTCAACTTTTGTTCTAATGCTCCGATTTGGATCGTGAAAAAACCATTCGATTCGTCTCGACGAGAGGATTCCAAAAATGTATTAGTTTTTGAAATTTGAGCAATTTTCGACCGAGTTACGGGCATTTCTCTGCGGCGCGGCGGGCGGCGCCGACCATACATCGACCTTCCGACTCAACTTTTGTTCTAATGCTCCGATTTGGATCGTGAAAAAACCATTCGATTCGTCTCGACGAGAGGATTCCAAAAATGTATTAGGTTTTGAAATTTGAGCAATTTTCGACCGAGTTACGGGCATTTCTCTGCGGCGCGGCGGGCGGCGCCGACCATACATCGACCTTCCGACTCAACTTTTGTTCTAATGCTCCGATTTGGATCGTGAAAAAACCATTCGATTCGTCTCGACGAGAGGATTCCGAAAATGTATTAGTTTTTGAAATTTGAGCGATTTCCGACCGAGTTACGGGCATTTCTCTGCGGCGCCGACCATACATCAACCTTCCGCGCCGGAAAAAAATCAACTTTTGTTCTAATGCTCGAAATGGGATGGTAATTAAACCATTCGTTTGTTCACGATGAGAGGAATCCAAAAATGTGTTAGTTTTTGCATTTTGGGCAATTTTTGGCCGAGTTACGGGCGTTTTTCTTCATCAACTAACCAGGCAGCAAAAAGCTATCTCGCGTCCAAATGCTCGAAATGAGATGACAAAAAAACCATTCGTTTGTTCATGACGAGAGGATTCCGAATATGTATTAGTTTTTGAAATTTGAGCGATTTTCGACCGAGTTACGGGCATTTCTCTGCGGCGCGGCGGGCGGCGCCGACCATACATCGACCTTCCGACTCAACTTTTGTTCTAATGCTCCGATTTGGATCGTGAAAAAACCATTCGATTCGTCTCGACGAGAGGATTCCAAAAATGTATTATGTTTTGAAATTTGAGCAATTTTCGACCGAGTTACGGGCATTTCTCTGCGGCGCGGCGGGCGGCGCCGACCATACATCGACCTTCCGACTCAACTTTTGTTCTAATGCTCCGATTTGGATCGTGAAAAAACCATTCGATTCGTCTCGACGAGAGGATTCCAAAAATGTATTAGTTTTTGAAATTTGAGCAATTTTCGACCGAGTTACGGGCATTTCTCTGCGGCGCGGCGGGCGGCGCCGACCATACATCGACCTTCCGACTCAACTTTTGTTCTAATGCTCCGATTTGGATCGTTAAAAAACCATTCGATTCGTCTCGACGAGAGGATTCCGAAAATGTATTAGTTTTTGAAATTTGAGCGATTTCCGACCGAGTTACGGGCATTTCTCTGCGGCACCGACCATACATCAACCTTCCGCGCCGGAAAAAAATCAACTTTTGTTCTAAGGCTCGAAATGGGATGGTAATTAAACCATTCGTTTGTTCACGATGAGAGGAATCCAAAAATGTGTTAGTTTTTGCATTTTGGGCAATTTTTGGCCGAGTTACGGGCGTTTTTCTTCATCAACTAACCAGGCAGCAAAAAAGCTATCTCTCGTCCAAATGCTCGAAATGAGATGACAAAAAAACCATTCGTTTGTTCATGACGAGAGGATTCCGAAAATGTATTAGTTTTTGAAATTTGAGCGATTTTCGACCGAGTTACGGGCATTTCTCTGCGGCGCGGCGGGCGGCGCCGACCATACATCGACCTTCCGACTCAACTTTTGTTCTAATGCTCCGATTTGGATCGTGAAAAAACCATTCGATTCGTCTCGACGAGAGGATTCCAAAAATGTATTAGTTTTTGAAATTTGAGCAATTTTCGACCGAGTTACGGGCATTTCTCTGCGGCGCGGCGGGCGGCGCCGACCATACATCGACCTTCCGACTCAACTTTTGTTCTAATGCTCCGATTTGGATCGTGAAAAAACCATTCGATTCGTCTCGACGAGAGGATTCCGAAAATGTATTAGTTTTTGAAATTTGAGCGATTTCCGACCGAGTTACGGGCATTTCTCTGCGGCGCCGACCATACATCAACCTTCCGCGCCGGAAAAAAATCAACTTTTGTTCTAATGCTCGAAATGGGATGGTAATTAAACCATTCGTTTGTTCACGATGAGAGGAATCCAAAAATGTGTTAGTTTTTGCATTTTGGGCAATTTTTGGCCGAGTTACGGGCGTTTTTCTTCATCAACTAACCAGGCAGCAAAAAAGCTATCTCTCGTCCAAATGCTCGAAATGAGATGACAAAAAAACCATTCGTTTGTTCATGACGAGAGGATTCCGAAAATGTATTAGTTTTTGAAATTTGAGCGATTTCCGACCGAGTTACGGGCATTTCTCTGCGGCGCCGACCATACATCAACCTTCCGCGCCGGAAAAAAATCAACTTTTGTTCTAATGCTCGAAATGGGATGGTAATTAAACCATTCGTTTGTTCACGATGAGAGGAATCCAAAAATGTGTTAGTTTTTGCATTTTGGGCAATTTTTGGCCGAGTTACGGGCGTTTTTCTTCATCAACTAACCAGGCAGCAAAAAGCTATCTCTCGTCCAAATGCTCGAAATGAGATGACAAAAAAACCATTCGTTTGTTCATGACGAGAGGATTCCGAAAATGTATTAGTTTTTGAAATTTGAGCGATTTTCGACCGAGTTACGGGCATTTCTCTGCGGCGCGGCGGGCGGCGCCGACCATACATCGACCTTCCGACTCAACTTTTGTTCTAATGCTCCGATTTGGATCGTGAAAAAACCATTCGATTCGTCTCGACGAGAGGATTCCAAAAATGTATTAGTTTTTGAAATTTGAGCAATTTTCGACCGAGTTACGGGCATTTCTCTGCGGCGCGGCGGGCGGCGCCGACCATACATCGACCTTCCGACTCAACTTTTGTTCTAATGCTCCGATTTGGATCGTGAAAAAACCATTCGATTCGTCTCGACGAGAGGATTCCAAAAATGTATTAGTTTTTGAAATTTGAGCAATTTTCGACCGAGTTACGGGCATTTCTCTGCGGCGCGGCGGGCGGCGCCGACCATACATCGACCTTCCGACTCAACTTTTGTTCTAATGCTCCGATTTGGATCGTGAAAAAACCATTCGATTCGTCTCGACGAGAGGATTCCAAAAATGTATTAGTTTTTGAAATTTGAGCCATTTTCGACCGAGTTACGGGCATTTCTCTGCGGCGCCGACCATACATCAACCTTCCGCGCCGAAAAAAAAACAACTTTTGTTCTAATGCTCAAAATGGGATGGTAATTAAACCATTCGTTTGTTCACGATGAGAGGAATCCAAAAATGTGTTAGTTTTTGCATTTTGGGCAAATTTTGGCCGAGTTACGGGCGTTTTTCTTCATCAACTAACCAGGCAGCAAAAAGCTATCTCTCGTTCTAATGCTCGTATTGAGATGTCAAAAAAACCATTCGTTTGTTCATGACGAGAGGATTCCGAAAATGTATTAGTTTTTGAAATTTGAGCGATTTTCGACCGAGTTACGGGCATTTCTCTGCGGCGCGGCGGGCGGCGCCGACCATACATCGACCTTCCGACTCAACTTTTGTTCTAATGCTCCGATTTGGATCGTGAAAAAACCATTCGATTCGTCTCGACGAGAGGATTCCCAAAATGTCTTAGTGTTTGAAATTTGAGCAATTTTCGACCGAGTTACGGGCATTTCTCTGCGGCGCGGCGGGCGGCGCCGACCATACATCGACCTTCCGACTCAACTTTTGTTCTAATGCTCCGATTTGAATCGTGAAAAATCCATTCGATTCGTCTCGACGAGAGGATTCCAAAAATGTATTAGTTTTTGAAATTTGAGCAATTTTCGACCGAGTTACGGGCATTTCTCTGCGGCGCGGCGGGCGGCGCCGACCATACATCGACCTTCCGACTCAACTTTTGTTCTAATGCTCCGATTTGGATCGTGAAAAAACCATTCGATTCGTCTCGACGAGAGGATTCCGAAAATGTATTAGTTTTTGAAATTTGAGCGATTTCCGACCGAGTTACGGGCATTTCTCTGCGGCGCCGACCATACATCAACCTTCCGCGCCGGAAAAAAATCAACTTTTGTTCTAATGCTCGAAATGGGATGGTAATTAAACCATTCGTTTGTTCACGATGAGAGGAATCCAAAAATGTGTTAGTTTTTGCATTTTGGGCAATTTTTGGCCGAGTTACGGGCGTTTTTCTTCATCAACTAACCAGGCAGCAAAAAAGCTATCTCTCGTCCAAATGCTCGAAATGAGATGACAAAAACCATTCGTTTGTTCATGACGAGAGGATTCCGAAAATGTATTAGTTTTTGAAATTTGAGCGATTTTCGACCGAGTTACGGGCATTTCTCTGCGGCGCGGCGGGCGGCGCCGACCATACATCGACCTTCCGACTCAACTTTTGTTCTAATGCTCCGATTTGGATCGTGAAAAAACCATTCGATTCGTCTCGACGAGAGGATTCCGAAAATGTATTAGTTTTTGAAATTTGAGCGATTTCCGACCGAGTTACGGGCATTTCTCTGCGGCGCCGACCATACATCAACCTTCCGCGCCGGAAAAAAATCAACTTTTGTTCTAATGCTCGAAATGGGATGGTAATTAAACCATTCGTTTGTTCACGATGAGAGGAATCCAAAAATGTGTTAGTTTTTGCATTTTGGGCAATTTTTGGCCGAGTTACGGGCGTTTTTCTTCATCAACTAACCAGTCAGCAAAAAGCTATCTCTCGTCCAAATGCTCGAAATGAGATGACAAAAAAACCATTCGTTTGTTCATGACGAGAGGATTCCGAAAATGTATGAGTTTTTGCATTTTGAGCGATTTTCGACCGAGTTACGGGCATTTCTCTGCGGCGCGGCGGGCGGCGCCGACCATACATCGACCTTCCGACTCAACTTTTGTTCTAATGCTCCGATTTGGATCGTGAAAAAACCATTCGATTCGTCTCGACGAGAGGATTCCAAAAATGTATTAGTTTTTGAAATTTGAGCAATTTTCGACCGAGTTACGGGCATTTCTCTGCGGCGCGGCGGGCGGCGCCGACCATACATCGACCTTCCGACTCAACTTTTGTTCTAATGCTCCGATTTGAATCGTGAAAAAACCATTCGATTCGTCTCGACGAGAGGATTCCAAAAATGTATTAGTTTTTGAAATTTGAGCAATTTTCGACCGAGTTACGGGCATTTCTCTGCGGCGCGGCGGGCGGCGCCGACCATACATCGACCTTCCGACTCAACTTTTGTTCTAATGCTCCGATTTGGATCGTGAAAAAACCATTCGATTCGTCTCGACGAGAGGATTCCGAAAATGTATTAGTTTTTGAAATTTGAGCGATTTCCGACCGAGTTACGGGCATTTCTCTGCGGCGCCGACCATACATCAACCTTCCGCGCCGGAAAAAAATCAACTTTTGTTCTAATGCTCGAAATGGGATGGTAATTAAACCATTCGTTTGTTCACGATGAGAGGAATCCAAAAATGTGTTAGTTTTTGCATTTTGGGCAATTTTTGGCCGAGTTACGGGCGTTTTTCTTCATCAACTAACCAGGCCGCAAAAAAGCTATCTCTCGTCCAAATGCTCGAAATGAGATGACAAAAAAACCATTCGTTTGTTCATGACGAGAGGATTCCGAATATGTATTAGTTTTTGAAATTTGAGCGATTTTCGACCGAGTTACGGGCATTTCTCTGCGGCGCGGCGGGCGGCGCCGACCATACATCGACCTTCCGACTCAACTTTTGTTCTAATGCTCCGATTTGGATCGTGAAAAAACCATTCGATTCGTCTCGACGAGAGGATTCCAAAAATGTATTAGTTTTTGAAATTTGAGCAATTTTCGACCGAGTTACGGGCATTTCTCTGCGGCGCGGCGGGCGGCGCCGACCATACATCGACCTTCCGACTCAACTTTTGTTCTAATGCTCCGATTTGGATCGCGAAAAAACCATTCGATTCGTCTCGACGAGAGGATTCCGAAAATGTATTAGTTTTTGAAATTTGAGCGATTTCCGACCGAGTTACGGGCATTTCTCTGCGGCGCCGACCATACATCAACCTTCCGCGCCGGAAAAAAATCAACTTTTGTTCTAAGGCTCGAAATGGGATGGTAATTAAACCATTCGTTTGTTCACGATGAGAGGAATCCAAAAATGTGTTAGTTTTTGCATTTTGGGCAATTTTTGGCCGAGTTACGGGCGTTTTTCTTCATCAACTAACCAGGCAGCAAAAAAGCTATCTCTCGTCCAAATGCTCGAAATGAGATGACAAAAACCATTCGTTTGTTCATGACGAGAGGATTCCGAAAATGTATTAGTTTTTGAAATTTGAGCGATTTTCGACCGAGTTACGGGCATTTCTCTGCGGCGCGGCGGGCGGCGCCGACCATACATCGACCTTCCGACTCAACTTTTGTTCTAATGCTCCGATTTGGATCGTGAAAAAACCATTCGATTCGTCTCGACGAGAGGATTCCAAAAATGTATTAGTTTTTGAAATTTGAGCAATTTTCGACCGAGTTACGGGCATTTCTCTGCGGCGCGGCGGGCGGCGCCGACCATACATCGACCTTCCGACTCAACTTTTGTTCTAATGCTCCGATTTGGATCGTGAAAAAACCATTCGATTCGTCTCGACGAGAGGATTCCAAAAATGTATTAGTTTTTGAAATTTGAGCAATTTTCGACCGAGTTACGGGCATTTCTCTGCGGCGCGGCGGGCGGCGCCGACCATACATCGACCTTCCGACTCAACTTTTGTTCTAATGCACCGATTTGAATCGTGAAAAAACCATTCGATTCGTCTCGACGAGAGGATTCCAAAATTGTATTAGTTTTTGAAATTTGAGCAATTTTCGACCGAGTTACGGGCATTTCGCTGCGGCGCGGCGGGCGGCGCCGACCATACATCGACCTTCCGACTCAACTTTTGTTCTAATGCTCCGATTTGGATCGTGAAAAAACCATTCGATTCGTCTCGACGAGAGGATTCCGAAAAAGTATTAGTTTTTGAAATTTGAGCGATTTCCGACCGAGTTACGGGCATTTCTCTGCGGCGCCGACCATACATCAACCTTCCGCGCCGGAAAAAAATCAACTTTTGTTCTAATGCTCGAAATGGGATGGTAATTAAACCATTCGTTTGTTCACGATGAGAGGAATCCAAAAATGTGTTAGTTTTTGCATTTTGGGCAATTTTTGGCCGAGTTACGGGCGTTTTTCTTCATCAACTAACCAGGCAGCAAAAAAGCTATCCCTCGTCCAAATGCTCGAAATGAGATGACAAAAAAACCATTCGTTTGTTCATGACGAGAGGATTCCGAATATGTATTAGTTTTTGAAATTTGAGCGATTTTCGACCGAGTTACGGGCATTTCTCTGCGGCGCGGCGGGCGGCGCCGACCATACATCGACCTTCCGACTTAACTTTTGTTCTAATGCTCCGATTTGGATCGTGAAAAAACCATTCGATTCGTCTCGACGAGAGGATTCCAAAAATGTATTAGTTTTTGAAATTTGAGCAATTTTCGACCGAGTTACGGGCATTTCTCTGCGGCGCGGCGGGCGGCGCCGACCATACATCGACCTTCCGACTCAACCTTTGTTCTAATGCTCCGATTTGGATCGTGAAAAAACCATTCGATTCGTCTCGACGAGAGGATTCCGAAAATGTATTAGTTTTTGAAATTTGAGCGATTTCCGACCGAGTTACGGGCATTTCTCTGCGGCGCCGACCATACATCAACCTTCCGCGCCGGAAAAAAATCAACTTTTGTTCTAATGCTCGAAATGGGATGGTAATTAAACCATTCGTTTGTTCACGATGAGAGGAATCCAAAAATGTGTTAGTTTTTGCATTTTGGGCAATTTTTGGCCGAGTTACGGGCGTTTTTCTTCATCAACTAACCAGGCAGCACAAAATCTATATCACGTCCAAAATCTCGAAATGAGATGACAAAAAAACCATTCGTTTGTTCATGACGAGAGGATTCCGAAAATGTATTAGTTTTTGAAATTTGAGCGATTTTCGACCGAGTTACGGGCATTTCTCTGCGGCGCGGCGGGCGGCGCCGACCATACATCGACCTTCCGACTCAACTTTTGTTCTAATGCTCCGATTTGGATCGTGAAAAAACCATTCGATTCGTCTCGACGAGAGGATTCCAAAAATGTATTAGTTTTTGAAATTTGAGCAATTTTCGACCGAGTTACGGGCATTTCTCTGCGGCGCGGCGGGCGGCGCCGACCATACATCGACCTTCCGACTCAACTTTTGTTCTAATGCTCCGATTTGGATCGTGAAAAAACCATTCGATTCGTCTCGACGAGAGGATTCCGAAAATGTATTAGTTTTTGAAATTTGAGCGATTTCCGACCGAGTTACGGGCATTTCTCTGCGGCGCCGACCATACATCAACCTTCCGCGCCGGAAAAAAATCAACTTTTGTTCTAATGCTCGAAATGGGATGGTAATTAAACCATTCGTTTGTTCACGATGAGAGGAATCCAAAAATGTGTTAGTTTTTGCATTTTGGGCAATTTTTGGCCGAGTTACGGGCGTTTTTCTTCATCAACTAACCAGGCAGCAAAAAAGCTATCTCTCGTCCAAATGCTCGAAATGAGATGACAAAAAAAACCATTCGTTTGTTCATGACGAGAGGATTCCGAATATGTATTAGTTTTTGAAATTTGAGCGATTTTCGACCGAGTTACGGGCATTTCTCTGCGGCGCGGCGGGCGGCGCCGACCATACATCGACCTTCCGACTCAACTTTTGTTCTAATGCTACTATTTGTATCTTGAATAACCATTCGATTCTTCTCGACGAGAGGATTCCAAAAATGTATTAGTTTTTGAAATTTGAGCAATTTTCGACCGAGTTACGGGCATTTCTCTGCGGCGCGGCGGGCGGCGCCGACCATACATCGACCTTCCGACTCAACTTTTGTTCTAATGCTCCGATTTGGATCGTGAAAAACCATTCGATTGGTCATGACGAGAGGATTCCGAATATGTATTAGTTTTTGAAATTTGAGCGATTTCCGACCGAGTTACGGGCATTTCTCTGCGGCGCCGACCATACATCAACCTTCCGCGCCGGAAAAAAATCAACTTTTGTTCTAATGCTCGAAATGGGATGGTAATTAAACCATTCGTTTGTTCACGATGAGAGGAATCCAAAAATGTGTTAGTTTTTGCATTTTGGGCAATTTTTGGCCGAGTTACGGGCGTGTTTCTTCATCCACTAACCAGGCAGCAAAAAGCTATCTCTCGTCCAAATGCTCGAAATGAGATGACAAAAACCATTCGTTTGTTCATGACGAGAGGATTCCGAAAATGTATTAGTTTTTGAAATTTGAGCGATTTTCGACCGAGTTACGGGCATTTCTCTGCGGCGCGGCGGGCGGCGCCGACCATACATCGACCTTCCGACTCAACTTTTGTTCTAATGCTCCGATTTGGATCGTGAAAAAACCATTCGATTCGTCTCGACGAGAGGATTCCGAAAATGTATTAGTTTTTGAAATTTGAGCGATTTCCGACCGAGTTACGGGCATTTCTCTGCGGCGCCGACCATACATCAACCTTCCGCGCCGGAAAAAAATCAACTTTTGTTCTAATGCTCGAAATGGGATGGTAATTAAACCATTCGTTTGTTCACGATGAGAGGAATCCAAAAATGTGTTAGTTTTTGCATTTTGGGCAATTTTTGGCCGAGTTACGGGCGTGTTTCTTCATCAACTAACCAGGCAGAAAAAAAGCTATCTCTAGTCCAAATGCTCGAAATGAGATTCCCAAAAAACCCTTCGTTTGTTCATGACGAGAGGATTCCGAAAATGTATGAGTTTTTGCATTTTGAGCGATTTTCGACCGAGTTACGGGCATTTCTCTGCGGCGCGGCGGGCGGCGCCGACCATACATCGACCTTCCGACTCAACTTTTGTTCTAATGCTCCGATTTGGATCGTGAAAAAACCATTCGATTCGTCTCGACGAGAGGATTCCAAAATTGTATTAGTTTTTGAAATTTGAGCGATTTTCGACCGAGTTACGGGCATTTCTCTGCGGCGCGGCGGGCGGCGCCGACCATACATCGACCTTCCGACTCAACTTTTGTTCTAATGCTCCGATTTGGATCGTGAAAAAACCATTCGATTCGTCTCGACGAGAGGATTCCAAAAATGTATTAGTTTTTGAAATTTGAGCAATTTTCGACCGAGTTACGGGCATTTCTCTGCGGCGCGGCGGGCGGCGCCGACCATACATCGACCTTCCGACTCAACTTTTGTTCTAATGCTCCGATTTGGATCGTGAAAAAACCATTCGATTCGTCTCGACGAGAGGATTCCGAAAATGTATTAGTTTTTGAAATTTGAGCGATTTCCGACCGAGTTACGGGCATTTCTCTGCGGCGCCGACCATACATCAACCTTCCGCGCCGGAAAAAAATCAACTTTTGTTCTAATGCTCGAAATGGGATGGTAATTAAACCATTCGTTTGTTCACGATGAGAGGAATCCAAAAATGTGTTAGTTTTTGCATTTTGGGCAATTTTTGGCCGAGTTACGGGCGTTTTTCTTCATCAACTAACCAGGCAGCAAAAAGCTATCTCTCGTCCAAATGCTCGAAATGAGATGACAAAAACCATTCGTTTGTTCATGACGAGAGGATTCCGAAAATGTATTAGTTTTTGAAATTTGAGCGATTTTCGACCGAGTTACGGGCATTTCTCTGCGGCGCGGCGGGCGGCGCCGACCATACATCGACCTTCCGACTCAACTTTTGTTCTAATGCTCCGATTTGGATCGTGAAAAAACCATTCGATTCGTCTCGACGAGAGGATTCCGAAAATGTATTAGTTTTTGAAATTTGAGCGATTTCCGACCGAGTTACGGGCATTTCTCTGCGGCGCCGACCATACATCAACCTTCCGCGCCGGAAAAAAATCAACTTTTGTTCTAATGCTCGAAATGGGATGGTAATTAAACCATTCGTTTGTTCACGATGAGAGGAATCCAAAAATGTGTTAGTTTTTGCATTTTGGGCAATTTTTGGCCGAGTTACGGGCGTTTTTCTTCATCAACTAACCAGGCCCCAAAATAGCTCAATATAGTCCAAATGCTCGAAATGATATGACAAAAAAACCATTCGTTTGTTCATGACGAGAGGATTCCGAAAATGTATGAGTTTTTGCATTTTGAGCGATTTTCGACCGAGTTACGGGCATTTCTCTGCGGCGCGGCGGGCGGCGCCGACCATACATCGACCTTCCGACTCAACTTTTGTTCTAATGCTCCGATTTGGATCGTAAAAAAACCATTCGATTCGTCTCGACGAGAGGATTCCGAAAATGTATTAGTTTTTGAAATTTGAGTGATTTCCGACCGAGTTACGGGCATTTCTCTGCGGCGCCGACCATACATCAACCTTCCGCGCCGGAAAAAAATCAACTTTTGTTCTAATGCTCGAAATGGGATGGTAATTAAACCATTCGTTTGTTCACGATGAGAGGAATCCAAAAATGTGTTAGTTTTTGCATTTTGGGCAATTTTTGGCCGAGTTACGGGCGTTTTTCTTCATCAACTAACCAGGCAGCAAAAAAGCTATCTCCCGTCCAAATGCTCGAAATGAGATGACAAAAACCATTCGTTTGTTCATGACGAGAGGATTCCTAAAATGTATTAGTTTTTGAAATTTGAGCTATTTTCGACCGAGTTACGGGCATTTCTCTGCGGCGCGGCGGGCGGCGCCGACCATACATCGACCTTCCGACTCAACTTTTGTTCTAATGCTCCGATTTGGATCGTGAAAAACCATTCGATTCGTCTCGACGAGAGGATTCCGAAAATGTATTAGTTTTTGAAATTTGAGCGATTTCCGACCGAGTTACGGGCATTTCTCTGCGGCGCCGACCATACATCAACCTTCCGCGCCGGAAAAAAATCAACTTTTGTTCTAATGCTCGAAATGGGATGGTAATTAAACCATTCGTTTGTTCACGATGAGAGGAATCCAAAAATGTGTTAGTTTTTGCATTTTGGGCAATTTTTGGCCGAGTTACGGGCGTTTTTCTTCATCAACTAACCAGGCAGCAAAAAAGCTATCTCTCGTCCAAATGCTCGAAATGAGATGACAAAAAAACCATTCGTTTGTTCATGACGAGAGGATTCCGAATATGTATTAGTTTTTGAAATTTGAGCGATTTTCGACCGAGTTACGGGCATTTCTCTGCGGCGCGGCGGGCGGCGCCGACCATACATCGACCTTCCGACTCAACTTTTGTTCTAATGCTCCGATTTGGATCGTGAAAAAACCATTCGATTCGTCTCGACGAGAGGATTCCAAAAATGTATTAGTTTTTGAAATTTGAGCTATTTTCGACCGAGTTACGGGCATTTCTCTGCGGCGCGGCGGGCGGCGCCGACCATACATCGACCTTCCGACTCAACTTTTGTTCTAATGCTCCGATTTGGATCGTGAAAAAACCATTCGATTCGTCTCGACGAGAGGATTCCGAAAATGTATTAGTTTTTGAAATTTGAGCGATTTCCGACCGAGTTACGGGCATTTCTCTGCGGCGCCGACCATACATCAACCTTCCGCGCCGGAAAAAAATCAACTTTTGTTCTAATGCTCGAAATGGGATGGTAATTAAACCATTCGTTTGTTCACGATGAGAGGAATCCAAAAATGTGTTAGTTTTTGCATTTTGGGCAATTTTTGGCCGAGTTACGGGCGTTTTTCTTCATCAACTAACCAGGCAGCAAAAAGCTATCTCTCGTCCAAATGCTCGAAATGAGATGACAAAAACCATTCGTTTGCTCATGACGAGAGGATTCCGAAAATGTATGAGTTTTTGCATTTTGAGCGATTTTCGACCGAGTTACGGGCATTTCTCTGCGGCGCGGCGGGCGGCGCCGACCATACATCGACCTTCCGACTCAACTTTTGTTCTAATGCTCCGATTTGGATCGTGAAAAAACCATTCGATTCGTCTCGACGAGAGGATTCCGAAAATGTATTAGTTTTTGAAATTTGAGCGATTTCCGACCGAGTTACGGGCATTTCTCTGCGGCGCCGACCATACATCAACCTTCCGCGCCGGAAAAAAATCAACTTTTGTTCTAATGCTCGAAATGGGATGGTAATTAAACCATTCGTTTGTTCACGATGAGAGGAATCCAAAAATGTGTTAGTTTTTGCATTTTGGGCAATTTTTGGCCGAGTTACGGGCGTTTTTCTTCATCAACTAACCAGGCAGCAAAAAAGCTATCTCTCGTCCAAATGCTCGAAATGAGATGACAAAAAAACCATTCGTTTGTTCATGACGAGAGGATTCCGAAAATGTATTAGTTTTTGAAATTTGAGCGATTTTCGACCGAGTTACGGGCATTTCTCTGCGGCGCGGCGGGCGGCGCCGACCATACATCGACCTTCCGACTCAACTTTTGTTCTAATGCTCCGATTTGGATCGTGAAAAAACCATTCGATTCGTCTCGACGAGAGGATTCCGAAAATGTATTAGTTTTTGAAATTTGAGCGATTTCCGACCGAGTTACGGGCATTTCTCTGCGGCGCCGACCATACATCAACCTTCCGCGCCGGAAAAAAATCAACTTTTGTTCTAATGCTCGAAATGGGATGGTAATTAAACCATTCGTTTGTTCACGATGAGAGGAATCCAAAAATGTGTTAGTTTTTGCATTTTGGGCAATTTTTGGCCGAGTTACGGGCGTTTTTCTTAATCAACTAACCAGGCAGCAAAAAATCTATATACCGGCCAAAAGATCGCAAGGGGAGGGCAAAAAAACCATTCGTTTGTTCATGACGAGAGGATTCCGAAAATGTATGAGTTTTTGCATTTTGAGCGATTTTCGACCGAGTTACGGGCATTTCTCTGCGGCGCGGCGGGCGGCGCCGACCATACATCGACCTTCCGACTCAACTTTTGTTCTAATGCTCCGATTTGGATCGTGAAAAAACCATTCGATTCGTCTCGACGAGAGGATTCCAAAAATGTATTAGTTTTTGAAATTTGAGCGATTTTCGACCGAGTTACGGGCATTTCTCTGCGGCGCGGCGGGCGGCGCCGACCATACATCGACCTTCCGACTCAACTTTTGTTCTAATGCTCCGATTTGGATCGTGAAAAAACCATTCGATTCGTCTCGACGAGAGGATTCGCAAAATGTATTAGTTTTTGAAATTTGAGCAATTTTCGACCGAGTTACGGGCATTTCTCTGCGGCGCGGCGGGCGGCGCCGACCATACATCGACCTTCCGACTCAACTTTTGTTCTAATGCTCCGATTTGGATCGTGAAAAAACCATTCGATTCGTCTCGACGAGAGGATTCCGAAAATGTATTAGTTTTTGAAATTTGAGCGATTTCCGACCGAGTTACGGGCATTTCTCTGCGGCGCCGACCATACATCAACCTTCCGCGCCGGAAAAAAATCAACTTTTGTTCTAATGCTCGAAATGGGATGGTAATTAAACCATTCGTTTGTTCACGATGAGAGGAATCCAAAAATGTGTTAGTTTTTGCATTTTGGGCAATTTTTGGCCGAGTTACGGGCGTTTTTCTTCATCAACTAACCAGGCAGCAAAAAAGCTATCTCTCGTCCAAATGCTCGAAATGAGATGACAAAAAACCATTCGTTTGTTCATGACGAGAGGATTCCGAAAATGTATGAGTTTTTGCATTTTGAGCGATTTTCGACCGAGTTACGGGCATTTCTCTGCGGCGCGGCGGGCGGCGCCGACCATACATCGACCTTCCGACTCAACTTTTGTTCTAATGCTCCGATTTGGATCGTGAAAAAACCATTCGATTCGTCTCGACGAGAGGATTCCGAAAATGTATTAGTTTTTGAAATTTGAGCGATTTCCGACCGAGTTACGGGCATTTCTCTGCGGCGCCGACCATACATCAACCTTCCGCGCCGGAAAAAAATCAACTTTTGTTCTAATGCTCGAAATGGGATGGTAATTAAACCATTCGTTTGTTCACGATGAGAGGAATCCAAAAATGTGTTAGTTTTTGCATTTTGGGCAATTTTTGGCCGAGTTACGGGCGTTTTTCTTCATCAACTAACCAGGCCGCCCAAAAGCTATCTCTCGTCCAAATGCTCGAAATGAGATGACAAAAAAACCATTCGTTTGTTCATGACGAGAGGATTCCGAAAATGTATTAGTTTTTGAAATTTGAGCGATTTTCGACCGAGTTACGGGCATTTCTCTGCGGCGCGGCGGGCGGCGCCGACCATACATCGACCTTCCGACTCAACTTTTGTTCTAATGCTCCGATTTGGATCGTGAAAAAACCATTCGATTCGTCTCGACGAGAGGATTCCGAAAATGTATTAGTTTTTGAAATTTGAGCGATTTCCGACCGAGTTACGGGCATTTCTCTGCGGCGCCGACCATACATCAACCTTCCGCGCCGGAAAAAAATCAACTTTTGTTCTAATGCTCGAAATGGGATGGTAATTAAACCATTCGTTTGTTCACGATGAGAGGAATCCAAAAATGTGTTAGTTTTTGCATTTTGGGCAATTTTTGGCCGAGTTACGGGCGTTTTTCTTCATCAACTAACCAGGCAGCAAAAAGCTATCTCTCGTCCAAATGCTCGAAATGAGATGACAAAAAACCATTCGTTTGTTCATGACGAGAGGATTCCGAAAATGTATGAGTTTTTGCATTTTGAGCGATTTTCGACCGAGTTACGGGCATTTCTCTGCGGCGCGGCGGGCGGCGCCGACCATACATCGACCTTCCGACTCAACTTTTGTTCTAATGCTCCGATTTGGATCGTGAAAAAACCATTCGATTCGTCTCGACGAGAGGATTCCGAAAATGTATTAGTTTTTGAAATTTGAGCGATTTCCGACCGAGTTACGGGCATTTCTCTGCGGCGCCGACCATACATCAACCTTCCGCGCCGGAAAAAAATCAACTTTTGTTCTAATGCTCGAAATGGGATGGTAATTAAACCATTCGTTTGTTCACGATGAGAGGAATCCAAAAATGTGTTAGTTTTTGCATTTTGGGCAATTTTTGGCCGAGTTACGGGCGTTTTTCTTCAACAACTAACCAGGCAGCAAAAAGCTATCTCTCGTCCAAATGCTCGAAATGAGATGACAAAAACCATTCGTTTGTTCATGACGAAAGGATTCCGAAAATGTATGAGTTTTTGCATTTTGAGCGATTTTCGACCGAGTTACGGGCATTTCTCTGCGGCGCGGCGGGCGGCGCCGACCATACATCGACCTTCCGACTCAACTTTTGTTCTAATGCTCCGATTTGGATCGTGAAAAAACCATTCGATTCGTCTCGACGAGAGGATTCCAAAAATGTATTAGTTTTTGAAATTTGAGCAATTTTCGACCGAGTTACGGGCATTTCTCTGCGGCGCGGCGGGCGGCGCCGACCATACATCGACCTTCCGACTCAACTTTTGTTCTAATGCTCCGATTTGAATCGTGAAAAAACCATTCGATTCGTCTCGACGAGAGGATTCCAAAAATGTATTAGTTTTTGAAATTTGAGCAATTTTCGACCGAGTTACGGGCATTTCTCTGCGGCGCGGCGGGCGGCGCCGACCATACATCGACCTTCCGACTCAACTTTTGTTCTAATGCTCCGATTTGGATCGTGAAAAAACCATTCGATTCGTCTCGACGAGAGGATTCCGAAAATGTATTAGTTTTTGAAATTTGAGCGATTTCCGACCGAGTTACGGGCATTTCTCTGCGGCGCCGACCATACATCAACCTTCCGCGCCGGAAAAAAATCAACTTTTGTTGTAATGCTCGAAATGGGATGGTAATTAAACCATTCGTTTGTTCACGATGAGAGGAATCCAAAAATGTGTTAGTTTTTGCATTTTGGGCAATTTTTGGCCGAGTTACGGGCGTTTTTCTTCATCAACTAACCAGGCAGCAAAAAGCTATCTCTCGTCCAAATGCTCGAAATGAGATGACAAAAAAACCATTCGTTTGTTCATGACGAGAGGATTCCGAAAATGTATTAGTTTTTGAAATTTGAGCGATTTTCGACCGAGTTACGGGCATTTCTCTGCGGCGCGGCGGGCGGCGCCGACCATACATCGACCTTCCGACTCAACTTTTGTTCTAATGCTCCGATTTGGATCGTGAAAAAACCATTCGATTCGTCTCGACGAGAGGATTCCGAAAATGTATTAGTTTTTGAAATTTGAGCGATTTCCGACCGAGTTACGGGCATTTCTCTGCGGCGCCGACCATACATCAACCTTCCGCGCCGGAAAAAAATCAACTTTTGTTCTAATGCTCGAAATGGGATGGTAATTAAACCATTCGTTTGTTCACGATGAGAGGAATCCAAAAATGTGTTAGTTTTTGCATTTTGGGCAATTTTTGGCCGAGTTACGGGCGTTTTTCTTCATCAACTAACCAGGCAGCAAAAAGCTATCTCTCGTCCAAATGCTCGAAATGAGATGACAAAAAAGCATTCGTTTGGTCATGACGAGAGGATTCCGAAAATGTATTAGTTTTTGAAATTTGAGCGATTTTCGACCGAGTTACGGGCATTTCTCTGCGGCGCGGCGGGCGGCGCCGACCATACATCGACCTTCCGACTCAACTTTTGTTCTAATGCTCCGATTTGGATCGTGAAAAAACCATTCGATTCGTCTCGACGAGAGGATTCCGAAAATGTATTAGTTTTTGAAATTTGAGCGATTTCCGACCGAGTTACGGGCATTTCTCTGCGGCGCCGACCATACATCAACCTTCCGCGCCGGAAAAAAATCAACTTTTGTTCTAATGCTCGAAATGGGATGGTAATTAAACCATTCGTTTGTTCACGATGAGAGGAATCCAAAAATGTGTTAGTTTTTGCATTTTGGGCAATTTTTGGCCGAGTTACGGGCGTTTTTCTTCATCAACTAACCAGGCCGCAAAAAGCTATCTCTCGTCCAAATGCTCGAAATGAGATGACAAAAGAACCATTCGTTTGTTCATGACGAGAGGATTCCGAAAATGTATGAGTTTTTGCATTTTGAGCGATTTTCGACCGAGTTACGGGCATTTCTCTGCGGCGCGGCGGGCGGCGCCGACCATACATCGACCTTCCGACTCAACTTTTGTTCTAATGCTCCGATTTGGATCGTGAAAAAACCATTCGATTCGTCTCGACGAGAGGATTCCGAAAATGTATTAGTTTTTGAAATTTGAGCGATTTCCGACCGAGTTACGGGCATTTCTCTGCGGCGCCGACCATACATCAACCTTCCGCGCCGGAAAAAAATCAACTTTTGTTCTAATGCTCGAAATGGGATGGTAATTAAACCATTCGTTTGTTCACGATGAGAGGAATCCAAAAATGTGTTAGTTTTTGCATTTTGGGCAATTTTTGGCCGAGTTACGGGCGTTTTTCTTCATCAACTAACCAGGCAGCAAAAAGCTATCTCTCGTCCAAATGCTCGAAATGAGATGACAAAAACCATTCGTTTGTTCATGACGAGAGGATTCCAAAAATGTATTAGTTTTTGAAATTTGAGCGATTTTCGACCGAGTTACGGGCATTTCTCTGCGGCGCGGCGGGCGGCGCCGACCATACATCGACCTTCCGACTCAACTTTTGTTCTAATGCTCCGATTTGGATCGTGAAAAAACCATTCGATTCGTCTCGACGAGAGGATTCCGAAAATGTATTAGTTTTTGAAATTTGAGCGATTTCCGACCGAGTTACGGGCATTTCTCTGCGGCGCCGACCATACATCAACCTTCCGCGCCGGAAAAAAATCAACTTTTGTTCTAATGCTCGAAATGGGATGGTAATTAAACCATTCGTTTGTTCACGATGAGAGGAATCCAAAAATGTGTTAGTTTTTGCATTTTGGGCAATTTTTGGCCGAGTTACGGGCGTTTTTCTTCATCAACTAACCAGGCAGCAAAAAAGCTATCTCTCGTCCAAATGCTCGAAATGAGATGACAAAAAAACCATTCGTTTGTTCATGACGAGAGGATTCCGAAAATGTATGAGTTTTTGCATTTTGAGCGATTTTCGACCGAGTTACGGGCATTTCTCTGCGGCGCGGCGGGCGGCGCCGACCATACATCGACCTTCCGACTCAACTTTTGTTCTAATGCTCCGATTTGGATCGTGAAAAAACCATTCGATTCGTCTCGACGAGAGGATTCCGAAAATGTATTAGTTTTTGAAATTTGAGCGATTTCCGACCGAGTTACGGGCATTTCTCTGCGGCGCCGACCATACATCAACCTTCCGCGCCGGAAAAAAATCAACTTTTGTTCTAATGCTCGAAATGGGATGGTAATTAAACCATTCGTTTGTTCACGATGAGAGGAATCCAAAAATGTGTTAGTTTTTGCATTTTGGGCAATTTTTGGCCGAGTTACGGGCGTTTTTCTTCATCAACTAACCAGGCAGCAAAAAAGCTATCTCTCGTCCAAATGCTCGAAATGAGATGACAAAAAAACCATTCGTTTGTTCATGACGAGAGGATTCCGAAAATGTATGAGTTTTTGCATTTTGAGCGATTTTCGACCGAGTTACGGGCATTTCTCTGCGGCGCGGCGGGCGGCGCCGACCATACATCGACCTTCCGACTCAACTTTTGTTCTAATGCTCCGATTTGGATCGTGAAAAAACCATTCGATTCGTCTCGACGAGAGGATTCCGAAAATGTATTAGTTTTTGAAATTTGAGCGATTTCCGACCGAGTTACGGGCATTTCTCTGCGGCGCCGACCATACATCAACCTTCCGCGCAGTAAAAAATCCAACTTTAGTTCTAATGCTCGAAATGGGATGGTAATTAAACCATTCGTTTGTTCACGATGAGAGGAATCCAAAAATGTGTTAGTTTTTGCATTTTGGGCAATTTTTGGCCGAGTTACGGGCGTTTTTCTTCATCAACTAACCAGGCAGCAAAAAAGCTATCTCTCGTCCAAATGCTCGAAATGAGATGACAAAAAAACCATTCGTTTGTTCATGACGAGAGGATTCCGAAAATGTATGAGTTTTTGCATTTTGAGCGATTTTCGACCGAGTTACGGGCATTTCTCTGCGGCGCGGCGGGCGGCGCCGACCATACATCGACCTTCCGACTCAACTTTTGTTCTAATGCTCCGATTTGGATCGTGAAAAAACCATTCGATTCGTCTCGACGAGAGGATTCCGAAAATGTATTAGTTTTTGAAATTTGAGCGATTTCCGACCGAGTTACGGGCATTTCTCTGCGGCGCCGACCATACATCAACCTTCCGCGCCGGAAAAAAATCAACTTTTGTTCTAATGCTCGAAATGGGATGGTAATTAAACCATTCGTTTGTTCACGATGAGAGGAATCCAAAAATGTGTTAGTTTTTGCATTTTGGGCAATTTTTGGCCGAGTTACGGGCGTTTTTCTTCATCAACAAACCAGGCAGCAAAAAAGCTATCTCTCGTCCAAATGCTCGAAATGAGATGACAAAAAAACCATTCGTTTGTTCATGACGAGAGGATTCCGAAAATGTATGAGTTTTTGCATTTTGAGCGATTTTCGACCGAGTTACGGGCATTTCTCTGCGGCGCGGCGGGCGGCGCCGACCATACATCGACCTTCCGACTCAACTTTTGTTCTAATGCTCCGATTTGGATCGTGAAAAATCCATTCGATTCGTCTCGACGAGAGGATTCCTAAAATGTATTAGTTTTTGAAATTTGAGCTATTTTCGACCGAGTTACGGGCATTTCTCTGCGGCGCGGCGGGCGGCGCCGACCATACATCGACCTTCCGACTCAACTTTTGTTCTAATGCTCCGATTTGAATCGTGAAAAAACCATTCGATTCGTCTCGACGAGAGGATTCCAAAAATGTATTAGTTTTTGAAATTTGAGCAATTTTCGACCGAGTTACGGGCATTTCTCTGCGGCGCGGCGGGCGGCGCCGACCATACATCGACCTTCCGACTCAACTTTTGTTCTAATGCTCCGATTTGGATCGTGAAAAAACCATTCGATTCGTCTCGACGAGAGGATTCCGAAAATGTATTAGTTTTTGAAATTTGAGCGATTTCCGACCGAGTTACGGGCATTTCTCTGCGGCGCCGACCATACATCAACCTTCCGCGCCGGAAAAAAATCAACTTTTGTTCTAATGCTCGAAATGGGATGGTAATTAAACCATTCGTTTGTTCACGATGAGAGGAATCCAAAAATGTGTTAGTTTTTGCATTTTGGGCAATTTTTGGCCGAGTTACGGGCGTTTTTCTTCATCAACTAACCAGGCAGCAAAAAAGCTATCTCTCGTCCAAATGCTCGAAATGAGATGACAAAAACCATTCGATTCTTCATGACGAGAGGATTCCGAAAATGTATTAGTTTTTGAAATTTGAGCGATTTTCGACCGAGTTACGGGCATTTCTCTGCGGCGCGGCGGGCGGCGCCGACCATACATCGACCTTCCGACTCAACTTTTGTTCTAATGCTCCGATTTGGATCGTGAAAAACCATTCGATTCGTCTCGACGAGAGGATTCCGAAAATGTATTAGTTTTTGAAATTTGAGCGATTTCCGACCGAGTTACGGGCATTTCTCTGCGGCGCCGACCAAACATCAACCAACCGCGCCGGCAAAAAATCACATTATGGACGAATGCTCGAAATGGGATGGTAATTAAACCATTCGTTTGTTCACGATGAGAGGAATCCAAAAATGTGTTAGTTTTTGCATTTTGGGCAATTTTTGGCCGAGTTACGGGCGTTTTTCTTCATCAACTAACCAGGCAGCAAAAAAGCTATCTCCCGTCCAAATTCTCGAAATGGGATGACAAAAACCATTCGATTCTTCATGACGAGAGGATTCCGAATATGTATTAGTTTTTGAAATTTGAGCGATTTTCGACCGAGTTACGGGCATTTCTCTGCGGCGCGGCGGGCGGCGCCGACCATACATCGACCTTCCGACTCAACTTTTGTTCTAATGCTCCGATTTGGATCGTTAAAAAACCATTCGATTCGTCTCGACGAGAGGATTCCAAAAATGTATTAGTTTTTGAAATTTGAGCAATTTTCGACCGAGTTACGGGCATTTCTCTGCGGCGCGGCGGGCGGCGCCGACCATACATCGACCTTCCGACTCAACTTTTGTTCTAATGCTCCGATTTGAATCGTGAAAAAACCATTCGATTCGTCTCGACGAGAGGATTCCGAAAATGTATTAGTTTTTGAAATTTGAGCGATTTCCGACCGAGTTACGGGCATTTCTCTGCGGCGCCGACCATACATCAACCTTGCGCGCCGGAAAAAAATCAACTTTTGTTCTAATGCTCGAAATGGGATGGTAATTAAACCATTCGTTTGTTCACGATGAGAGGAATCCAAAAATGTGTTAGTTTTTGCATTTTGGGCAATTTTTGGCCGAGTTACGGGCGTTTTTCTTCATCAACAAAACAGGCAGCAAAAAAGCTATCTCTCGTCCAAATGCTCGAAATGAGATGACAAAAAAACCATTCGTTTGTTCATGACGAGAGGATTCCGAAAATGTATTAGTTTTTGAAATTTGAGCGATTTTCGACCGAGTTACGGGCATTTCTCTGCGGCGCGGCGGGCGGCGCCGACCATACATCGACCTTCCGACTCAACTTTTGTTCTAATGCTCCGATTTGGATCGTGAAAAAACCATTCGATTCGTCTCGACGAGAGGATTCCGAAAATGTATTAGTTTTTGAAATTTGAGCGATTTCCGACCGAGTTACGGGCATTTCTCTGCGGCGCCGACCATACATCAACCTTCCGCGCCGGAAAAAAATCAACTTTTGTTCTAATGCTCGAAATGGGATGGTAATTAAACCATTCGTTTGTTCACGATGAGAGGAATCCAAAAATGTGTTAGTTTTTGCATTTTGGGCAATTTTTGGCCGAGTTACGGGCGTTTTTCTTCATCAACTAACCAGGCAGCAAAAAAGCTATCTCTCGTCCAAATGCTCGAAATGAGATGACAAAAAACCATTCGTTTGTTCATGACGAGAGGATTCCGAAAATGTATTAGTTTTTGAAATTTGAGCGATTTTCGACCGAGTTACGGGCATTTCTCTGCGGCGCGGCGGGCGGCGCCGACCATACATCGACCTTCCGACTCAACTTTTGTTCTAATGCTCCGATTTGGATCGTGAAAAAACCATTCGATTCGTCTCGACGAGAGGATTCCGAAAATGTATTAGTTTTTGAAATTTGAGCGATTTCCGACCGAGTTACGGGCATTTCTCTGCGGCGCCGACCATACATCAACCTTCCGCGCCGGAAAAAAATCAACTTTTGTTCTAATGCTCGAAATGGGATGGTAATTAAACCATTCGTTTGTTCACGATGAGAGGAATCCAAAAATGTGTTAGTTTTTGCATTTTGAGCGATTTTCGACCGAGTTACGGGCATTTCTCTGCGGCGCGGCGGGCGGCGCCGACCATACATCGACCTTCCGACTCAACTTTTGTTCTAATGCTCCGATTTGGATCGTGAAAAAACCATTCGATTCGTCTCGACGAGAGGATTCCAAAAATGTATTAGTTTTTGAAATTTGAGCAATTTTCGACCGAGTTACGGGCATTTCTCTGCGGCGCGGCGGGCGGCGCCGACCATACATCGACCTTCCGACTCAACTTTTGTTCTAATGCTCCGATTTGGATCGTGAAAAAACCATTCGATTCGTCTCGACGAGAGGATTCCAAAAATGTATTAGTTTTTGAAATTTGAGCAATTTTCGACCGAGTTACGGGCATTTCTCTGCGGCGCGGCGGGCGGCGCCGACCATACATCGACCTTCCGACTCAACTTTTGTTCTAATGCTCCGATTTGAATCGTGAAAAAACCATTCGATTCGTCTCGACGAGAGGATTCCAAAATGTATTAGTTTTTGAAATTTGAGCAATTTTCGACCGAGTTACGGGCATTTCTCTGCGGCGCGGCGGGCGGCGCCGACCATACATCGACCTTCCGACTCAACTTTTGTTCTAATGCTCCGATTTGGATCGTGACAAATGCATTCGATTCGTCTCGACGAGAGGATTCCGAAAATGTATTAGTTTTTGAAATTTGAGCGATTTCCGACCGAGTTACGGACATTTCTCTGCGGCGCCGACCATACATCAACCTTCCGCGCCGGAAAAAAATCAACTTTTGTTCTAATGCTCGAAATGGGATGGTAATTAAACCATTCGTTTGTTCACGATGAGAGGAATCCAAAAATGTGTTAGTTTTTGCATTTTGGGCAATTTTTGGCCGAGTTACGGGCGTTTTTCTTAATCAACTAACCACGCAGCAAAAAGCTATCTCTCGTCCAAATGCTCGAAATGAGATGACAAAAAAACCATTCGTTTGTTCATGACGAGAGGATTCCGAAAATGTATTAGTTTTTGAAATTTGAGCGATTTTCGACCGAGTTACGGGCATTTCTCTGCGGCGCGGCGGGCGGCGCCGACCATACATCGACCTTCCGACTCAACTTTTGTTCTAATGCTCCGATTTGGATCGTTAAATAACAATTCGATTCGTCTCGACGAGAGGATTCCGAAAATGTATTAGTTTTTGAAATTTGAGCGATTTCCGACCGAGTTACGGGCATTTCTCTGCGGCGCCGACCATACATCAACCTTCCGCGCCGGAAAAAAATCAACTTTTGTTCTAATGCTCGAAATGGGATGGTAATTAAACCATTCGTTTGTTCACGATGAGAGGAATCCAAAAATGTGTTAGTTTTTGCATTTTGGGCAATTTTTGGCCGAGTTACGGGCGTGTTTCTTCATCAACTAACCAGGCAGCAAAAAGCTATCTCTCGTCCAAATGCTCGAAATGAGATGACAAACAAACCATTCGTTTGTTCATGACGAGAGGATTCCGAAAATGTATGAGTTTTTGCATTTTGAGCGATTTTCGACCGAGTTACGGGCATTTCTCTGCGGCGCGGCGGGCGGCGCCGACCATACATCGACCTTCCGACTCAACTTGTGTTCTAATGCTCCGATTTGGATCGTGAAACAACCATTCGATTCGTCTCGACGAGAGGATTCCGAAAATGTATTAGTTTTTGAAATTTGAGCGATTTCCGACCGAGTTACGGGCATTTCTCTGCGGCGCCGACCATACATCAACCTTCCGCGCCGGAAAAAAATCAACTTTTGTTCTAATGCTCGAAATGGGATGGTAATTAAACCATTCGTTTGTTCACGATGAGAGGAATCCAAAAATGTGTTAGTTTTTGCATTTTGGGCAATTTTTGGCCGAGTTACGGGCGTTTTTCTTCATCAACTAACCAGGCAGCAAAAAAGCTATCTCTCGTCCAAATGCTCGAAATGAGATGACAAAAAAACCATTCGTTTGTTCATGACGAGAGGATTCCGAAAATGTATGAGTTTTTGCATTTTGAGCGATTTTCGACCGAGTTACGGGCATTTCTCTGCGGCGCGGCGGGCGGCGCCGACCATACATCGACCTTCCGACTCAACTTGTGTTCTAATGCTCCGATTTGGATCGTGAAAAAACCATTCGATTCGTCTCGACGAGAGGATTCCGAAAATGTATTAGTTTTTGAAATTTGAGCGATTTCCGACCGAGTTACGGGCATTTCTCTGCGGCGCCGACCATACATCAACCTTCCGCGCCGGAAAAAAATCAACTTTTGTTCTAATGCTCGAAATGGGATGGTAATTAAACCATTCGTTTGTTCACGATGAGAGGAATCCAAAAATGTGTTAGTTTTTGCATTTTGGGCAATTTTTGGCCGAGTTACGGGCGTTTTTCTTCATCAACTAACCAGGCAGCAAAAGCTATCTCTCGTCCAAATGCTCGAAATGAGATGACAAAAAAACCATTCGTTTGTTCATGACGAGAGGATTCCGAAAATGTATGAGTTTTTGCATTTTGAGCGATTTTCGACCGAGTTACGGGCATTTCTCTGCGGCGCGGCGGGCGGCGCCGACCATACATCGACCTTCCGACTCAACTTTTGTTCTAATGCTCCGATTTGGATCGTGAAAAAACCATTCGATTCGTCTAGACGAGAGGATTCCGAAAATGTATGAGTTTTTGAAATTTGAGCGATTTCCGACCGAGTTACGGACATTTCTCTGCGGCGCCGACCATACATCAACCTTCCGCGCCGGAAAAAAATCAACTTTTGTTCTAATGCTCGAAATGGGATGGTAATTAAACCATTCGTTTGTTCACGATGAGAGGAATCCAAAAATGTGTTAGTTTTTGCATTTTGGGCAATTTTTGGCCGAGTTACGGGCGTTTTTCTTCATCAACTAAACAGGCAGCAAAAAAGCAATATAACGTCCAAATGCTCGAAATGAGATGACAAAAAAACCATTCGTTTGTTCATGACGAGAGGATTCCGAAAATGTATGAGTTTTTGCATTTTGAGCGATTTTCGACCGAGTTACGGGCATTTCTCTGCGGCGCGGCGGGCGGCGCCGACCATACATCGACCTTCCGACTCAACTTTTGTTCTAATGCTCCGATTTGGATCGTGAAAAAACCATTCGATTCGTCTCGACGAGAGGATTCCGAAAATGTATTAGTTTTTGAAATTTGAGCGATTTCCGACCGAGTTACGGGCATTTCTCTGCGGCGCCGACCATACATCAACCTTCCGCGCCGGAAAAAAATCAACTTTTGTTCTAATGCTCGAAATGGGATGGTAATTAAACCATTCGTTTGTTCACGATGAGAGGAATCCAAAAATGTGTTAGTTTTTGCATTTTGGGCAATTTTTGGCCGAGTTACGGGCGTTTTTCTTCATCAACTAACCAGGCAGCAAAAAAGCTAAGTATCTCTCGTCCAAATGCTCGAAATGAGATGACAAAAAAACCATTCGTTTGTTCATGACGAGAGGATTCCGAAAATGTATTAGTTTTTGAAATTTGAGCGATTTTCGACCGAGTTACGGGCATTTCTCTGCGGCGCCGACCATACATCGACCTTCCGACTCAACTTCCGTTCTAATGCTCCAATTTGGATCGTGAAAAAACCATTCGATACGTCTCGACGAGAGGATTCCAAAAATGTATTAGTTTTTGAAAGTTGAGTGATTTTCGACCGAGTTACGGGCATTTCTCTGCGGCGCGACGCGCCGCCGACCATACATCGACCTTCCGACTCAACTTTTGTTGTAATGCTCCAATTTGGATCGTGAAAAAACCATTCGATTCGTCTCGACGAGAGGATTCCAAAAATGTATTAGTTTTTGAAATTTGAGCGATTTTCGACCGAGTTACGGGCGTTTCTCTGCGGCTTCGACCATACATCGACCTTCCGACTCAACTTCCGTTCTAATGCTCCAATTTGGATCTTGAAAAAATCATTCGATTCGTCTCGACGAGAGGATTCCAAAGATGTATTACTTTTTGAAATTTGAGCGATTTTCGACCGAGTTACGGGCATTTCTCTGCGGCGCCGACCATACATCGACCTTCCGACTCAACTTCCGTTCTAATGCTCCAATTTGGATCGTGAAAAAACCATTCGATTCGTCTCGACGAGAGGATTAAAAAAATGTATTAGTTTTTGAAATTGGAGTGATTTTCGACCGAGTTACGGGCATTTCTCTGCGGCGCCGACCATACATCGACCTTCCGACTCAACTTCCGTTCTAATGCTCCAATTTGGATCGTGAAAAAACCATTCGATTCGTCTCGTCGAGAGGATTCCAAAAATGTATTAGTTTTTGAAATTTGAGTGATTTTCGACCGAGTTACGGGCATTTCTCTGCGGCGCGACGCGGCGCCGACCATACATC